>OOFC01043654.1:0-11033 GCA_900323345.1 Pseudochromis fuscus | reverse complement strand
AGTGATGATGCTGACATGACTCCAGGTGTTGCCATTCAGAGTGAGCTGAGGAAGTTCAGAGATGAACTGCATTCCAGCCATGTTGGTTTTTGCTACTCGTTGCATTTCAGCAATGCCATCTTGTGACAATGATGGACTCATTGCAAATTCTCAATATTTTTCTTCAAATCTCTTTTACAAACTACTGTTGTATTTTTTTAATAAATATAGGCAAAAATCAAATAAACATATATATATAAGTAAATATATATGTATATGTTTATAGGTTGTGTAAAATAAATATTAGTGCTGCAGCCTTTATCTGTTGTTTTTTACACATTGACATCATCCAAAGAAGCAGATTATTTATTGCCTGGCAGAATAACCTGATTTGATTCACATACCTTGCTGCTATGAGAGAGATGAGCTGCAGTAGACATTCAGTGTTTTTACTCAATGTAATGAAAGTTCAATAAACATAAGAGAAGGATCTAACCTCAAGTCTGTTGGTGTCATTCACTATCATATTGTCTGGATGTTGGCTTCCTGTCTAAATGAGTGAGTCTTTCAAGCTGTCTCATGTCATATGAAGAGATTGGCTTTTATTACTGTTAGACTCTGCTGGCAGTGACATTTCCAGCAGAATGTAAATCTTCATTAAAAATCTATTAAACAGTTGTTGTTTATCCAGCTGTGTAAAAAGCTTTCGTACATAGTTTCAATATATGAAGTGAACCAATCTTGAAAATAAAAATGTTATGAAGAGACAACATAATATTACTAGTTTGATACATATTCTATACATTCATGCCAGATTTATGTTGCTAGTTAAGTTAGTAATCCTCCTGTGCTCCTGTTCTTATATCACACTCTGTTCATGATAAATTAATACATCAGATACATTCCTTCTCAAAAGCACTGGTCACTGTTGGTGAGGCAGGAAACCATCCTGACAAATAACCAGTCTGAGAGGTAACAGGTCTGAGAGGTAACGGGTCTGGGAAGTAACCATCCTGAACGATAACCATCCTGACAGGTAATCATTGTAAACAGTAATCATCCTGAACAGTAACTGCATTGACCTAAACATCCTGAACGATAAAAGTCCTGGCAAGTAACCATCCTGAACAGATAATCAGTCTGAAAGGTAACCATCCATCCGAACCATTCTGTGTGGTTGCCTTCATGTGCTTCTCTCACTGTATCATGACATCTGTTGGAAACCCTGTTTCCTTCAATCACTAAGAACTTTAAATTTTTAAGGCAAAAGCAAACACCAGTATATAGAAAACAGGAGTTTTATGATCATGCTAAGTAGTTCTGAAAGTCATTCTTGAAAGAAAGAAAGAAAGAAAGAAAGAAAGAAAGAAAGAAAGAAAGCAAGCCTGCAGTGCAATCATTTCACATCCTAGTGAATGTGACTCGGTGAGATCTGCACTGTTCTAAGTTACAAAGCAAAAACAAACCTCTGTCAGCTTAGCCTGTCAGACAATGCTGCAGACTGGACAGGAGGAAGAACACAGAGGGGAGGTGGACCAGAGAAGGACACAGCTGCAGAGGAAAGACACAAGAAACAGTGAGAGTAGAAAATTTGTACTTTCATATGGAGACCCACACACACACACACACACACACATTCTGCCCTGTAGCATTGGACAGATCTGCCAGGGATCGTCCACAAAGTTTAACATAATCAGCTGCGTGAGACCAGGACAAGAGAGAGGTGGAGAGATGATGCAGCAAACTACATGTGTTTTCTGTAGTTATCACTGTCTGCAGATGCTGTTAGAACATGATGGTGTGTCTTTGCATCCTGGAAAAGACTCAGTGTGAATACTGGAAGTGACAAACAGGCTGTGAGCTCCCTCCTCCAGCCTCACACTGCACTCTGAAGCTCGTTCACTTCTGAAGCTGCACAGAGCTGCCCAGCTGGGAATTAGGCAGCTGTAGCATGCACGCGCGCGCGGACACACACACACACACACACACACACACACACACACACACACACACACACACACACACACACACACAGAGTACCTACTCATAAATATTATTGTGCTTTACTACCACAGAATGCAAAAAACGCCTGGTTTCACTCCGACCTCCCCAACTGTACGCAACGTAAACCGAGTTGAACCAACGGCGTGAACCCGTTGAACTCAAAGAGAAAGCATTACATCCTCCACACCACTAGGTGGCAATGTGGTGGTTGTGTGTAAGGGGGGGGGGCACTGAAAAGCTTTGAGGCTGCACAGCTGCTCCTGAGCCAGAAGCAGACTTCAAGTTGTGCTGGTCATCACGCGCCATGCCTTCTCCGGTCCCCGTGACCCGCCTCCTGCCCAGAGACATCTACCCCTCTGTGGACATCGGGAGCTGCAGCAGCCCGCTGACCAAACATTCCCACGGCTCCACTTTACAGGTCCCCGCTCAGCGGCTTCACGGTAAAGTCGCCAGCCGGCTGTGGTCATCAGTGATCCACTGGAAGCAGCTGCGCTCCGTGGAGCCTGTTGGCTCCGGAGGGTTCGGCTCCGTGTTTAAGGCGGAGTATCTCGGGGAGACCGTCGCGCTGAAGAAAGTGAAGAAGTACACGAAGAACAAGCTGGCGTCCCGGCAGAGCTTCTGGGCCGAGCTCAACGCAGCGCACCTGCGGCACAGGAATATCGTGCGCGTCATCGCAGCGACCACCTGCGTGCCCGCGGACTTTGGAGACGAAAACAGCATCGGAACAATTGTCATGGAGTACGTGGGGAATAGAAACCTTCAGCAGGTCATCTACGGCAGCGCAGAGCTTCTGGAGGGGGACAGATGGCTCAGGTACTCCACAGATATTGTCCATGGGCTGAGTTTTCTCCACTCACACGGTGTTGTGCACCTGGACATTAAGCCAGCCAACGTGTTGGTGTCCAGTGAAGACGTCTGCAAAATTGCGGATTTCGGCAGTTCCCTGAAACTCGACCGTGGATGCGAAGTGAGTGCCACCAGTCCGCATCTGAGCCACGTCTGCGGCACATACACGCACAGAGCCCCGGAGCTGCTCAAAGGCGAAAGGGTGTCTCCTAAAGCAGACATCTTCTCCTTCGGGATCACCCTGTGGCAGCTGGCCACCAGAGAGCCGCCCTACACCGGCGACAGGCAGCACATCCTCTATGCGGTGGTGGCGCACAGTCTGCGGCCTTTGGTCCAGGACCAGCCAGTGTTCCGGTCGGAGCGGGGGCGGCTTTGTAAGAGTCTGCTAAGCCGGTGTTGGAGCTCAGAGGCCGGCTGCAGACCGAGTGCCCAGGAGCTGCTGCCTGAGCTGGAGCAGCTGCGCTCACTCACTTAGTTGTTATTTCCTAGACTGTCCGCAGATGTACGGGTTTCATGAAGTGATGTTGAAACGTGTAACTCTTCTGCAGTGTCAGCTTCGCAGTGACGTTGTGGACATGCCGTTGGCTCATTTTTGTGCCGAGTTGAGTTCAGATGTAAGCCTGAAGTGCCCTCCGTGCCTTGCGGAGTCAGACCTGCCGGACTAACCTGCAGTCACATGCTCAGGTCAAACACTTCTCGTCTTTTGTGATCTAATGATGAAGCAGTGACACTGTGCAGTTGAGACAGTCCTAACTGCACTGCCCAGGAAGGCATCGATGAGGGTAAAACCATTCTGAAGTAAAAGCCCTTCCACCATCAGCCACAAGCTTCTGCCCTTTTTTCCAGAGGGTTTGCTGCTGTTTGACAGGTGGATCCTTCCTTTGGTAAAAAGAGGTTTTGAGAGATGTCATTAACCCATGACAGCACTTTGGGGAAAAGACAGGTCACAACCACATAGATTCACTCCCAGGTGAGATGCACAGTTTGCTTTATTACTGGACTGTGCAATTAAAGTAATCTGAGTATTCAGGCCCGCTCTGTTAACATATCATGTCACCTTGTTTTTGACATTGTTTTAATATATATTTTTTAATTAAACTGTGAATCCAAACGTGTGAATTGAATTGAATTTGCTCAGGATTGTGATGAAGTGTGCTGGGTTTTCATTAAAATGATTTTATACTAAATGTATCTGGTTCCTGTGTTCTTCACATCACCATGTCATCGGATTAACATGAATGGAGAGACTAACACATTTCCAACCATGCATCAGTCTGAGCTATGTTCAGAGGTTTGTGGAGTAAATATCGAGTTAAAACAAAAGGAACTTGAACATGTAATCATCCATCTGGATAGATGTAAAATGAGCTGCTCCTTGGTTGAAGCAGGGATGCTCATTGCAACAATTTGATCCTTTAACCCTGTATCCTTATGTGAAGTTGTCATCAGATCCTTTAGAAAACATCAGTCGTATCCTAAGCCACTTCTGATATTGAAGCTGTGACTCCTGTGAACATTTCCTGAAGTTTCTGGAAGGCAGTAATCACATGTTACTGCTCAGAGGCTTTCACAAAGTGACTGCTTTAGTTCTTGAAGGAGGAGATGAAACACGGTTCCCACGTGTCCTGGAAAACCTGGAATGTTTTGAACCTGTGTTACAGTCCTGGGAACTCCTGGAAATTGAAAGAATTAAGTCAAATGTTCTAAAAACCACTGAGGAGTCCTGGAAAACAGTTTTGACTGGCATCTTTTGCTGAGTGCTAATTGTGGGAGCTTTACATTTGTTCAACTGTACAATGACTTGTTTTTGTAAGGTAAACTGTACTGTGGCATTTTTTCCTGAGGCAATTATAAATGTCTGAGAAAAAAGTATATTCTTTATTATTAAAGTGGCAAATTTATTAAGAAAGAAACTGTAATATTCTGAGGTTGTGATTCCCAATCATCATTCCAGTCTCATTTTTACGGAGCCCCTATGAAGAAAAAAACACTAGAAACTTATCTGGTGCACACCTGATACTATCTGGTGGCACTAGATACCAGCACTTTTTTTTTTTCTCCATCCCAATTTTTTTTTCTTCATGTCCCTTTAGGGGCTCCGTACATTTGACAGAAAATGTCCTGGATATTTTTTTTTCCTGGAAAACATCTGTGACAACAAATCTGTGAACTCCTAAATTATTACCACCAATATTTTATTACCACACTAAAACATTTTAAACTTATAAATTAAGCTTATAAATTGCATTTGCAACTATTAACCTAATTGATACATTCATGAAATTGTGTTAGAACACTTTAGCATTACCCCATTATTCATTTTTAGAAAGAAACACAAACGTGCTTTACAACAGACATGAAATATTCACACACAATAAAGAGTGAATGGCAGCTTGCAGTTTTCATTCATGGACAGCAGAGGTCGCTGCTGCTTTATATATGACAGCAGGCTGTTGTATGATGGACAGTGGCTTAAAGGTTACCTGTACCCTGGGGTAACCTGCTGTAGATGAGACATTACTGACAGTAAAGAAATGTGATCTTTTGCACTCACTGTGTAAAATTATGCAAAGATACTGTACAGTCCATCAGCAGTGAAAGTGGTCAGATCTGTGAGGCTACAAAAGCTGCACAAGAGATCCAGCGTCATGCCAGACAACGTAAGGACTGTTAGATTCAATAAAGAACTTCATTTCTTCAGGTTTTTCTTTATTTCTTCCATCACATTTCTGGATGTTGTTTTCTGCGTCACTTCTTCATCCTCAAGCTACTGAAATCTATAGATTGACAGTTATGATCCTCCTGCCGTCTCTCCTCAGGCTAATCAGTGCCTAAAGTCTCAAATAAGGCAGAAACTCTTAATCAAAGCCGGTGCTCACTGAGAAGAGAATGACAGACGGACACAATATTCAGTGGTACTGTGATACAGTCAGAACAGACAGCAAAACATAACACAGATATATTGCAGACTTGATACCTGAAACCTTTTCTTCACATTTTGAGGTGATTCTTTGAAACCAAAAGGAACAATTGTAACTAGTATATAATATAAGCTCCATCCTGATTATTATTTCTTCTGTGTCACTTACACAACGGCCATTTGAAAAAATAAAAAGTACAAAAAACTAGTTTATGCTGCATGAACCAGTTCATCACACAGATCCTGCCAACACTTCCTGTGATGTCCACAGTGTGTATAAAACACACCCAACAGACCTCAGTGAGACAGTACAGTTCACTGTCTCACTTCTATAAAGTTGTGGGACTCACAAAAGAGACTGTCTCCGATTTGAAACGGCAGCTTATGCACTCTGGTGCTCTGTCACCAGCTGGGAGTTAAGCATTGTAGTCTGGCTGCACTCACCAACATAACCAACAGTTACAGGCATTATTAGCTGTGAGCCATAAGAATAAAAAGTACTTACAATAAAACCATATCGTATCAACCTGCTGGCAGAAATTATAATAATGAAAAAGTTACTACAGTTACATATTGCACTTCTATAAAGTGGTTGAATTATCAACCATTTTAAAACTACGTCGCCTCCACCCTTGCTGACATCAGTATGACATCATCAAGATTATTTTTTCAGACCAGGACCATAGAAGACAATAACCAACTGTTTTCACAGGCTCACTAAAACCAATCAAGGTTCTGCCTGATAAACAAAGTGATAAACAAGAGCACAGGAGGATGAAACACTGGCAAAGTACTTGGATCATATTGACAGGATACAGCAAGGGAAGAATATTCAGTTACAATTTTAACGGGGGAAAAAACTGTGACGTTATAGTCACAAAGTCAGTAGCTATGGTGAATAGTAACAGTAAGCACACAATTACACAATTCACACGACAGCAAAAAGTGTTCACAGTAACAGAGTGAGAGTGATACACAGTTTCAGCTCGAATCACATGAACAAAGTGTTCCTCAGGTAACTACCACAGTACAGACTGCAGCGGTCACATGATGGTGACTCTCTCAGGTGAAATGTGAGCAGCTGAACCCACTGGTTCCAGCCGCTGGCATCGGTACTGACTGCTGTCCAGGCCCCTGCGGATCTGGTGGAGCTTGCGAGCCACACAGGGAAGCAGCATCAGCACCTTCCCCACTATGACACACACAGGCAGAGCCAGGGCCACCACAAAGCCGGGGGGCAGGTAGAAACGGTAGGCCTCCTCTTCAAAGGCTCGTTTCCAGCCGAACAGCAGGCCGTGGAGGGTGGCAATGAGCAGGGCGATGTAGCCCAGTGTGGACTGCAGGGGCAAAGAAGTGTTGGTGTCATACAGCAAAGACACAAAAGCAGCTCTGTTTACTGATTCTGGGAATTGTTACTGAATAAAAACTAAAGTATAATACATATCAAATGTTTCATTTGTTATGCTGCTGGTCAGCAAACTGAACCAAGCACTACTGAGAGTAAACAACCAAAACCCTTCATCTCTCTTTGACACCCCTGTTTGGTGGACAGTGGTCTCCTCTGGCTGGTGTGAGAGACTTCATCAGTCAGACTTGTTGGTTTGTACCTGTATGAAGCTGAACTCCCTCCAGTTGAGCGTGCTGTGGACAGAGGGGATGGAGGTTATAGCCAGGAGCGACAGGAGCCCCAGACTCATGATCCCAAAGGAAACGTACATCTCCACCCTCCACACCTCCTCCTCGTTCCAAGCATTCTCCACGTTGGAGTGAACCTGCCAACACATGGGAAGATGGAGCACAGCACAGTCACTATGGGTGACTCGCTGTTTTATGAATGACCACATTAACTTACTTCTGTGTGCAGCTTTCATGGGAAACCTCACCTGGATTTGTTGTGTGGCCATTTGAGTAAATATATTTCAGAAATATGCTCCATGCAAGTACTAAAATACTTAAATACTGAGACGCCTAAACCAACTGACACCAGGAAGCTGCAGTAAAACTAAAGACAACTTAAAGTCATAATGCTGTCAGTATGTTATGTATTGTTACTCAGTAGATTATATTTCCAGTAGAGCATATGTAACACTTATGAATCTGTGTATGATATCTATTATGTATGGTGTAATTTTTATTTATGAATATGTTCTGGACTAAGATAGATGGATATGGATTTCATATCTGTGTCTTTACTGCTGTGGTCAGCTTACTGTAGTCTGAAGACTGTAAACAGAGGGAAACAGGTAAGAATAAAACATACACCTACTGATAGTGCTCACATTTACAAGTGAGCACATTGTTCACATCTATTTTCATACAGAACAGAACTGGATTAATCACAACTTCCATGCTAGAGGAAGTTCTTGACAGACAACAGAATACCAACATCACACATTCACCTCGTCACCTTTGCAGCATCTCTGGCAGCTGTTTAGGTTATTAAAGTTGCTAGATACAGTCAGTGAATACAGGATCTGTTGTTATGCAGGCATGATGACATCATACTGTGATGGTGACACAGCTGTAAAGGTACTGACAGGTGTGTATTTGAAGTCTGGACCTCCCCCTGCTGCCACTCCTAACATAAATACTACTACTAATAATCATGTTAATATTATACTTGACCTGTTGGTAGGCAGTGTTGAGCATTAGGTAGCGCTCAGACCTCCTCAGAGGCAGACAGAGGCTGTAGAGGACGTGGACAGTAGCCAGGAAGAAGCTGAGGAGGCCCAGCTGTTTCCGGCTCTGCAGCCAGCCTTCCAGCCAGTGTGGGAAATGCCTGTACTTGGTACCATAGTAGAGCTGGTGGGCGGCTGCCAGCTGGCCTGCCAGGTACACCAGGGCCAGGAGAGTGATCGCAACAGTGGGCAGTGTCCGATTCACTATCTCAATAGGGATCTTGTAAAAGTCACTCTGCTTGTATTTCACATACGGGTGGATTATATCTCGTACAAAAGAGTAAGCAAAAAAGAAGATGGACAGGGCCACAGCGGTGAGGACAGGGCCCTTCCATCCAGGAAATAACTGGATGGGCATGTTCTCAATGTCCCGGGAAGAAGACAGGGTGCCCATGTCCACCGGCTGGAAGTCGAGCTGCCGGGATAACTCCATTATCTGTTGTCGAGCCTCCACCGAGTCACTGCAGACAAACACCTACGCAGAGCCAGAGTCACAGAGAGCAGGGTGGTTAGAGGACTGTGGAAATATTGCATATCTCTCTGTGCCGTGCACATACCTCCATTTTTGTCTAAAAACTATTAAAAATGCATGAATGAACCACATTGTTGCTCTGGATCTTTTATTACCACAAATACCGTCACTGATTATTATGACTCAGTGTGGCAGTAAATCTGGATTAATCTGCTGGTGGAAGTGTTCATGGACAAATACATTTCTTCTGCTTGACTGGATCCAGGTATTTTACTAAATTATTGAGATTTAATTTTACCATTGAGTAAATAATATATAACATATAAATGTGTGGAGCGTTGTCAATATATTATTTATTTGTTTCAACCAAAGTCTTATTCACTGCATTCATGTGTTATTTTGATTATTGTTTTTGTTCTTCTGCACTTATTAAACTTCAGTACACCAACTGGTTTATTGCCTTTGCTGTATCTGGGGGTGATGTGAAAGGCTGAAAACCTGTTTTTTTACAAATCATTAATACATTTTACAACAGAAATTATATTTCCCAGTCAAAAACTAAACCTCCATCCAGCTGCAGCTTTCTCTTTGATACTTAACACAACATGATTTTACATTCATCTTCTTTACTGATATGATCACTGGTTCCAAAGCTGTGGACCTCCAAACCACGCCGACTGGTGACCCTGTGTCACAGGCTGTTCATTAGCTGTGAGCAGTTAAGTACTAATATAAGGAAGGTGGAACTCACACTCCTCAGACAGGGGATTATTTGAGGAATTATTTTAGTCAGGAGCTCCATTGTTGTAGAAGCTCTGGATGTGAAGGTGCACAGGATTTCTAACAGTGTGTGCCTAAATGATAAAAGAATGAACGTGTCAAAGAGCACACAAAGCAGATGCACAGACTAGTGCCACTGTCTCTGTCACATGCAGCAGGTTGGCTACTATCACATGCAGGAATCTAACACATCAGCAGACCTTGTTCTGAGCACTGAAATGACCTACGACTGTTTTGCTTTTTGCTTACTTGTTTAAAGATTATCTGAGATGAATTCAACTAAGACTGAATGAATCTCCCATACTCTGAGTATGAAGTGTTCAGTCTTCTTTTCTGACTGGTTGGCTTTTCCTGGAGCTTTCAACAAGTCGTGACTTCTTCAGGAGAAGAAGTCATGGAGGAGGCGTCTTCAGTCACATGACAGGAGGCGGTGCTACATGTATGGAGGAGGTAAGCTCTGTTCAGAGATGGTCTCTGGTATCAGGGGTGGATGTGACCCACTCACACACACACACATGCAGATATAGCAGCTGTATGTGACTGAAGGTCCATACTTGCCTGTATACATATACATTCATAAATTATATGACACTGTTTGCTCGAGAAGCCAGTGACATCTCTTGGGAAAAAAAATCCTTCTTTTAACCTTGTTTGTTTGAAAAGATAAAATTCACGGTTGTACCTGTGTGCTGGCGTCTTTGGGGCAGCTCTGCTGCATGGCCCAGGCTGAGATGACATTGAAGCCTTTGACCACGATGGAGTCTGGCAGCAGTGAAGCCAGATACTCAGCATTAGACTCTGGATACTGGTTTACTCTCCTGTTGTTACTCACATCCACCAGGATCTTCCCTGTAGAATAAAACCAACACTTCTGTAAAGACTGTAAATGTGGATTACATCTGCCCAGCAGGGACTCTGTAGGAGGTTTGGGGGTTTCATGATGATGATGATGATAATAGTGATGATGATGATTGATTGATGATGATAATAATGACAATGATGATAATAATGATGATGATGACAGAGTATGATAATGGTGATGATGGTAATGATTATTATGATAATAATCATGACGATGACGATGACAGAGTATGATAATGATGATGATGATGATGATGATGATGACAGAGTATGATAATGATGATAATGATGATGATGATGACAGAGTATGATAATGATGATGATGATGATGATCGATTGATGATGATAATAATGACAATGATGATAATAATGATGAGGATGATGATGACTGATGACAATGACTGATGATGACCATAAAACACGACATCCTGATTTTAATACTTAACTTTACAACAATTTACACTGAGTTACATTGTTGATAATATCCCAAAAA
>OOFC01043653.1:0-25866 GCA_900323345.1 Pseudochromis fuscus | reverse complement strand
GCATGCAAGGGCGACATGGCGGCGATGATCGAGGTGAAGAAAGACGAGGCCGACCACGACAGAGACGGCTTCCCGTACGACACCCTGCACATCTACGGCTACGAGGGACCCGAGTCTTTAGCCGGAAGTCTCAGCTCTCTGGGAAGTTCATCCACCGGTTCGAACTTGGATTACGACTTCCTCAATGACTGGGGGCCGAGGTTCAGGACCCTGGCTGAGCTGTACGGCGTGGACGGCCCAGAGTACTACCATCAGTACTGATAGCAGCACATTAGGCCCAAATGCACACACACACTGTGCATCAGTGGTCAAAAAAGAGCCATAAAAACACACTCACACACTGACCAACAGATAATCCACATCCACACACACAGAGAGACTTCTCCAGCTCCTCAGTACAGAATCAGGGAGCTCGCTTTTATTTTTCTCCAGTAACAACAACTAACTTCTGTTATTATGTGTAATTCAGTGAATCCATTAGTGTGTTGTGCCTCCCCCGTCTGTTCACCAACCGTCAGTAAATAAGAGCTTCATCAAAATCCCGGAAGCTCCATCGAGTTAAATCAACATTTTTTTTGATGACATTCTGCCCTTTGCTCATTTCCAGTGAGGCGTCGAAGAGTTTTTTTTTCCCCAAAGTAACACCAGAACATGACGCACACGAGGATAAAGTGAGAACTAACTGCTTCACACGTCTGCGGGAGGATTGATTGTTGCTGACAGTGTGAGAACCGCGCAGCGAGGACGCGTTTAATTCTGCCACAGCGTCGTCACTTTGACACCGTCGTCACTTTTTGTTCTACCTGCGAAGATCTGAACGTGTGCAAACAGGTGAAACTCCACTGTGGGCCTTAGCCAATCAGATGGGTGAATCAGGTCACTGCTGGCCGGCGATGTTAATCAGTTATTTTGATTCTCTTCATTTGGTTTGATGTGTTTGCTTTCACATGCAGCAACATTTTCAAACAGCAAAACAACAGCAAAAGTTTGTATCCTCCTAAAATAAGCAACAATGTTAAACTATACACATACTTGTTCCTTTATATACAATTAATCACTAAACTGGGTAAATATTGGACAAATTAAATGCTGGGATAATCCAGTATTTTGTTGTTTTTATTCCTGTTTTACTGGATTAAATTGACCCAGCATGTACTTCTGCTAAATTCAGACAGTTAAATCCTCCACACCTATGATCTGAGACTAAAGATAAAGATGTTACCAAATGTACCTACACAGACGTTTGAAGTTTGTGTAGTTCAGTCTGACTGGAGATGTAAAATGTTGCATGTGAAAGCAGCTCACTGCTGATTTAATTTTTCTCTCGCTCTGTTGGTGTTGATGGCCTGTGATCTCCTGCAACTTTGATGTGTTTTTATTTTATTTTATCTTTGACAAAAGGGCCACAGACATGGTGAGAACAAGGTGATTTTTGTTGATGATTTGATTTGTAAATGTGATCACTGAGAGGAGTTTATTGTATTGGAAAAACTTGGAGCAGCCACAAGCTCAAAGGAGGTTGAAGGAGTTGATGACAGTTGTGGTTTCTTCATCTAAAATACTAGAAACTAGAAAGGAAAGTTTAATGTGGAAATCCTGCTGTGTTCATCATGGCTACATTCTCATATTATACTTACAGATGCAAGTCTTGACAGGAAATTAAGTATTCAAGAAAAACTTTAGATGAAGGCGCATCAAAAGTTTGGGATATTTAGCGCAGTTAGGTTTTAAAAATGTGGAAATCTTACAAAAATCATTCCCTCTTTGTGCTCCTGAAACCAACCATCTGATACTAATGAGGAGTCATTTTCTCAGTGAGTCATTTGGTTCATTTTCCCAGTTATCTCCTGTTCTGAGGAGAGCAGAGACAATAGGCAAACGGACAGACGGACGGACGCACTAAGAGGAAATGACACCGACTGCTGCTGCAGAATTACAGTGTGTTCCCAGGTTTTATTTGACAGAACCCATCATCACAGTTATTGTTGAGATGAAAGCCCAATTCTCAGAGGCCCACTAGAACAAAAGTAATTCAGACAACTCAGGAAGCACCGAGCGGCAAAAAGCAGCCAGTTGAGCTGCCACCAGAGCTCGGAGGTGGCACGAACAACTTTAACCCCTCATCCTTTTTGGCCACCGTCTGGTCGTAAAGGCTCGAAACTCAAATCTAAAACTAGAGACAATCTCCAGATTTGATTGTGAAAACTACATTTGTTTTCACACAAAACTGATCTGAGCATATGAGTTGCACACACCCTTTGGAGTTGTGCTAATGCAGGGGTCTCCAACCTTTTTTGCACCACAGACCGGTTTGATGTTGGTGTTGTTTTCACAGGCCAGCCTTCAAGGTGTGGCAGATAAACACAGCAAAAATAAAATAACACAACCGGCATAAAAAAACAAATATTTCCTCTTTTCAAAGAAGCTCTCCTCTGATTTTTTTACTCCTTTTCGCTAGTTTGTGGATTTATTTTTTTGGGTAACGTGACCAAGACAAACATATTGACATGTCAAGCGGCGCAGATGAAAGCTAAGCTGGGGAGAATCCGGTTGCTTTTCAAAATAAAACGTCTTTCAGACTCAACGGAAATTATGAATTCTTTGTGTGTGGCCCAGTAACAAATGCCTCACAGACCGGTACCGGGCCCTGGCCCAGTGGTTGGAAACCAGTGTACTAAAGTTTTGCTCCTTCAGTATGATGTCTGACCATCAAAGCCAAAGATATTTAATTATTCATGACATAAAACAGACAAAATGCAGCAAATACTCATCTATAAAGGAAGTGGAAGTCACTCAAACATTTAATAGATTAAAATAATTAGTCGCAATTTAGATGAGTTGACAAAATGTTACAACTCCGTTATTGGATTGCCTCGTGCCCATTGAAGGGAACAGCCTTTGTTTGGTGTATGGTACATCCTCTACGGATATGTTGGCTACTTGCTCTTGAAGTAATCAGGAACAGCTGCTTTGTCTGGACTCTCTGACCCTGCTGACCTTTTGGGTGAAGGTTGTGGACCACCTGGCCAAGAACAACTTATCAATAGCTTGCTAACATTTAAACAACACCTGAGGAGCCATTCATGAAGGGCTGTACAGATAAAAGGTCACTGTGTGTGTGTGCTGACAATCTCTGAATCAGTTTCGTAAAGTGGTGACCGTTCACACAATGGTCACAAGTCTCTTCAGGACAGTTCCTCTAGTCCTTTAAGTGTAATCTCATTCCATTCAGTTTATTTATTCTGCTGTTTATTCTGTTTTGTTTGGACTTGAACTCGTTTCCTTAAAACCGGTTCCTGGCCGTTCGATAAACGGTGGATACAATAGCTGGAAGCCCTCTCAGCGCTTTCCTGTCGGGTTAATATATATTCTCAGAGCAGCCGGTTCCTCCGCCTCACTCTCAGCGCCGCTCTCCTTGTTTGCTTCGCCGTATCTCCTCCACGCTCTTTAACTCTTCGCCCTCTAATCAGCTAAAGCCAAACAGCGGACTCCACTTCCTGTCCATCTGGGTGCGATTGTGCCCGCCCCTTCCTGTCCTGTGTTATCTCCCGTGAGCCAACGCATTGTGCTGAGTTCCTGTTAGCGCAGCCTGGGAAAGAGTCTTGGGGAGGAAAAGGGAGGCGAGGCGAGGAGCAACACGGGGATGAGGTTGGGGGGTTAACTCGAAAGAAAGATGAAGAGAACAATGTGGAGCTGGGATGAGTTTTCCAGCTGAGCAGAGACACTTCACAGCAAAGTGGTGTGTGATGAAACGCTGAGACACAACAAAGTTTTGTTGTCATCTTGTTGCACAAGACGTCTTCATGAAGCAACGCTGAGATTTATCTGCAGACATCAGAACGGATTGCCCAAGGTCGAATCTTTGAATTCATCATGGTAGTGTTGTAGTACTTGAGATCGGTCTTGGTCTCAAGAAAGTCTTTGGTTTAAGAGGGTCTTGGTCTCGTCTTGGACTCAAAGGCATTTCTAGTCGGTCTTATCTCGGTCTTGGACAGGGTGGACTTGGGTTTTTTGATCAAGACCGGTCAAGACCAGGTCAGCACTACTGCGATAATTGAGAAAAGTAGAATGAAGCTGCTGCCTTCCTGGTGTCATGTGGTCTTTGGGACACCTGGAGTGACATGTCCCCTGTTCACTGAGAGTGGATGAAGACGACTGGAGACACCACGAAAGTTAGTTTTTGTTGCTGTTGCATTTATGTAACAGCAAACTTAATTAAAAAAAGATTCTGTTGGTTCTGTTTTGTTGTGATTTTTCTTTGATATATACGGTCTTGGTCTTGTCTTGGTCTCGACCTCCAGATGTCTTGGTCTTGTCTCGGTCTCGATACTCTCTAGTCTCGATAATGTCTTGGTCTCTGCTGGTACGGTCTTGACTACAACACTACATCATGGACATATTCTTGATTTTTGACACCAAATGGCAACAAAAAGAAATTGATACTTAAAAATCTTTTCTCTTTAGTTGGAGCCTCTTCATTGTGTTTACATTTCAGATGATGATTTGTTAATATGAAGGAGTAGAAAGACTACAAGTAATATCCACAATCATCAGCCAAACAGTGGCTAACTGGTCTGGAGGCCATCTTTGTTTGGGTCAAAGAAACAAACTCTGCTTCACTTCACAGTGGACAGAATTTTTTTCTCCTGTTATTTCAGTCTTATAAAGGTTGTTGTTTTTTGGGGCATATCATCCCCATTATTGTAACTGCAGCTTTTATTTTTAAAATGTGAATATGTGAACAAAATAATGTGTTGGACTCAGCCGGCTGTAGCAGACAGGTCCATTACCTACTCTCAGAAGAGGAATAAGTGTCGGGTGCACTTAGGGTAAGAAAATCTGAAACATCTTCAGAGGAGGCAGATGGATAAATTTACCAACAATTTCAGCAGCAGTCCTTTCGACTTGTTTAGTTTGGGTCCAAAATTATATCTAAAAAGTTGCATTTTCACGGCAAAAAGAGTCGTCACTTGAATATTTTGACGATTAAACAGCTCGAAAAATACACAGCAAACACTGATTTCAAAGAACGACTTGGACAAACTAAAATGTGTTGCCATTTTTATTATTTTTCATTTCTTGTTTACGAATTAATAGCCTAAAAAGTGCCATAATTAATTTGGATTTGTTGGTTAGCATTTCTCTCTTCTCTGAAATAATTCACCTTGTATTAAAAATAACCTCTCAGGGTGGGATTCAGTCACAAATATAGTTCACATTTATGTCAAGAAACAAAAAAAAATCCCCACGTGTATGAGTAAACTGGTTTAAAAGTGATTTCCCTGTACTTCCACCTGTGTACCCCATGTTTTTATTGAGGGATTTTAAGTTGAGCTAAATGTATATAGACAGAAAATGTGCCTAATAGTGATTTTTCTCTGGCCTCACCTTGTTTATTTACTGTATTTAAAGGATTTTAAACTTGACACAATCTCTTTTTATTGCTGTAAAGAAAGAAAAGAAGATTTTCAACAGATGAAAGAAAATACTCTTTGATGCATGGATGAGTGCCGATGTGCTTGTGTGTCCACTTGTGTGTGTGCTTGTGATTGTGTCCATGTACTCACACACTTTCAGACCAATTTAAAAAAAAGAAATAACTGCGTACATATACTTTTTTTTGTTTCATGTGTAAATACAGTCGGGGGGGGACCACAAGGGAGCAACATGTGCCTTTATTCTTTAAGAAAAAACAAACTGTAATTCATTTTTTGATGGTGAACACGATGTTTTCTATATTGTTTTTATGGTGTATAGCAACTACTTTTTATTACCTGACATTTTTGTAAGTGTAGAATAAAAATAAAACACTCAAATATGCGATTGTTGTCTTGTGGTTTGAATAAGAAACTACAAAGAATCATTAAAATGTGCATCACTGAGGATGTGGCGCCAAATATGATGCAACTAAATTGTTATTTTGTTGAGACGAAATAAATGAAAATGACTAAAACTAGAAAGAATTTAGCACATTATGATTACAAAAACATTTTCAGGGATCAGAGTTTGAAGGTTCGGTTGACATCATGTGTTTTAAACTATGAAAACATCCCACACAAAAAAAGTGGAATTTGCTGTAATAACCCAACAACTGTTTTGGGTCAGGCGCATGATTTGTTGCAGATTTTCAACGTTCAGCTGAAAAACAAAAAGAAGTTGTATTAAACATCCAGTACAGAGTGAGATCAGCTCTGTTTCTTTAGTGTAAACCGATCCAACATGTCAGATGTCACACGCTGTGAGGCCGAAAGCTCTGATCTCCCTCTCACCTTAATCTTTGACATGTGATCAGACGTGAGATGGAGGATATCCTGTGTTTTTTCTTTTTTTTATAAACTAAGTGTAAATCCACCACAGGTTTTATTATTGTAGGGGGGCTGAGGGCTGCATATGAGACACGTCTGATTGGACAAGATCATACGGATAAAAATCAGAGAGGGAAACACAGAGAGGAGGACAGACATACCATAAGAGGGAAATACCAAAGAGACATTTATTCTCCCAGGATGTCTTGAACACTCTACACACACACACACACACACACACGCACACACACACACACACACACACACACTTTCAAACCTCAGAGTGGAGATTTTGTGATTTTGATCTGCCTGACAAATCTTTAAAATAGTACCAGATGTCCACACACCTTCAGGCTTTGTTCCCTGTGATGTTACATTCGAGCTACATTGAAACAAATACAAGAAATATTTGAATTTACAGCGAAATCTCTTCATTTCTCTGCTCAGGACGCTCAATTTCAAGCCACATTTCAACACCAAGACCACAGAGGGAGCGTTTAGATGAGACTCTAAAAAGTAGGGCATTAACTTTCATCCAAAATGTTATATAATATAAACCATGAGATACTATTTTTAAACCTCAGGTCTACCTGGACAGCACAATGGCTGCACGACGCTCTCAGCTAACAGCTTTTTCCACCGTTCGACCCCAAACATTTGCTCCTCTAATACGACCTAATAAAGAAACAGGGATGCTTTTTTAAATAGCTGCGTCCTGTGAGCTGCACAGACACCAAATCCACTCTGTCATCAGTTATTCAGGCGAGGAGGATAGCTGGGAGATGTGACAGATGTCTGCAGGAAGGAGGGAGACTGAAAGGAAAGGGGGGAAGAAAAAAAAAGGAAAAGATCGGGAGAAGAGGAGAGAGGCACTCTTCATCTCTACTCCACCCTCATCTCAACTTTGGTCTACTTGCGGTGAGGATGGGACAGGACCAGCCGGCAGCCACATGCTAAACATTTGGTCAAAACTACAAAACCAGACTATTAAAGTGAGCCGTGCTTTATCCTTGAATACGATTACATGGAAACTGCAAATGGATAATCCTTTGAAGCCTGATCAAAGAAAGTCTGAATTTTGAAGTGGGTTGCAGCGTGTGTTTACATGCAAAAAAGGAGTTGATATGGGTAGCTGTTTACATGACTACAGCATGTAATCCAGTTAGAGAATACGCTGTCATGAGCAGTCGTGGTTGTTAGCATCGCATGGAAACACAGCTCGGATGACTGTGAGCGAGCGGCGCCGCTACCTGTGCACACACGATTTTGTGTGAAGGTGTTTGACATGTGTAGGTTTTTCATTTTAGATCAGCCAAATTCTTGCTACAGCTTTGCATAATCCACCTTTACACACCGAACATTGCGATGCATCAGTTTATACTTTTAAATATTGTAATTTCATGCAAACATATGTCACACATTTACATTCAGTATTGTCAGAAGAAACATAAACCTTTAGCTTTGAAATATTGTAGTTAACAGATGTAGTTGCACCAAAATCACCCCAGAGGGCAGATGCAGACAGATGTTATCACACGTGAGGGAAGGAATCAGTTCGGTTATCACCCCAAACCCCACAGACCCTTTGGTCATTCATTACAGATGCTAGTTATGCACCCAACCCTCCAAACTGTGATTCTCGCCGAGATCCCAAAATCCTAAACGACTCAGGGGGGAGGGAAAAAAAAAAAAGACGATGCACAAATCACCTTAGATTTTCTACTTAATGTGATGCTGCATCCATAAAACTGGAAAGTCTCTGATGCATCCAAAAAATGTTCTCGATTTGAAGCTATTTAAAGGGAACTTTGAGGGAAACAAAGATCAAGGGGAAAGAGGATTATTCTGAACACTGCAGAACAATGTCACATAAAGAGGGTGAAATATAAAACTGCAGCTGTTTAATGAACCTTTTCAGTGCATGCAAAAACCCAAACGTCTTGTTTTGGATAATTTATGCACAAGCGCCTAATTACACCTGACGCTGGGTATTTGGGATCTGTGGGAACACTGGGAGCTTACAATAACAAGAAGTCAGAGTAAATGTCAACAGGGGATTCGCTGAGAGTTTCCCAAATGGATGGTGGAGTCTGACGGCGAAAATTCAGCTGAATCAGACGCTCGCTCTCTTTCCAAATCAACACGAGGAGTGTGATCTATTGTCAGACACAAGCTGATGTTGTTTCTAAAACCTGACAACTTGTCTCCCTGCCAACATCTTCCCATAAAATCTCATAAATAAAGAGGTCTGTCTCTATTGTTATTGCAGAGGGAGAAAACTGTTTTCTTTTGGGTTGTCTGTGCAAATATTTCAGTGTTGGTGGAACGCAAACATCTCCAGACTAAACACTGCGGCACACACACACACACAGGTTCTGGCCTCGTGTGTGTGTCAGGATTTGCATTTCGGGGGCTGCTTTTTTTGTCTCGTGTCCTCTGTCGGCCCGTAAAGCAGATGTGGTTGTTGCCTTTGTCGTAGGAAGAAATAAAGCTGTGGCATGTAGCTAAGCAGATACAACATGGCATTTGCCAGATGTAGGGGTTCAATTCCCTTAGAGTAAGTCATGCAAGAGCAGGATTACTCAAATATACCAGCACCCCCCCTCCTCCCTCCCTCTCAGATGGATGCCCACTGGAAACAGGCCTGGTCCTCATTCCTGGTTTGAAAAGCACTGCAGTCAACCATCACAAAAGCAGAGCTGCATCAAACATCCCACTGACACACTGACAAATAAACCTGAGTTCAAAACAGCCTCCACAAACGCAGGAGCTGTTGCAGATGTAGACGCCGCTTCATGTCCAACATCTCATATTTGCTGAAACCACAGACACGCTGTGGTTCCCGATTTGGCCTAAAAAAAGAAAAAAGACATACAAGGCGTGTTCTGGTGAATAATCCGCTGGGAGATGTTTTTCCTCTACAACTCTGAGAGATGAGTTTTTTTTCCACCCTCTCTGTAATGTAAAGTACAACGTATACACACAGTGTGATTTCAACGCTGACTGCAGCTGGAGCTGTTAGACAAATGTCCTGCCTGTGAACGGTAAATGATTCACAATGTGATGGAGGATTTTTCTTTTCCTCATCCTGCAATCTCAGTGTTCGTCTGTGTTTTATTCATATGCAGTTGTGTTGGCCAGTTTAAAACAGCTGATCTGAAGCTGTACAGGCTTCAAATGAGGTCAAAATAAAGCTTTGTGTTGTCCATAATTGTTGTTAGCATGATTAAATATCTTGTTTTAAATGTGTCTTGAATACACTGTCAAATAAGTCGTTTCAGATGTGAATGAAAAAGTTTCCAACTCATCAAACCGACACCAGCACAGTTTTGTGGTGAGAGGTGAATGAGTTTAACTGAGCATCTATACAAGTCTGTGAGTTTCACCTTGTGGCTCGACATGTTAATTACCATCTCTAAAATTCTTAATGTGCATACAAAATGAGATTGATGATTCATAAAGCAACAACAGGGAAAACAACACGACCTAAAGTGACTCCATGAACCACTAGTAGTACTCTGTCTCCACACTGTGGCTGAAAGCAGGAAACGCAGCCTGTGTCATTTCCACTGGTGTTTGAGTTGATGTTATGGCGAGTTTAAAAATGCATTTTACTGTTTAACAGCTGTGAAATATGATTCAGTCATTTCTTGAATCTGGCAGCCATCCTGTAGGAAATGTTCAGACCAGAAAATTACTTTTGACTGTTTTAATAAAGTCGAGTTGTTGCTGCAGTGAGTGTTGTGGGGCACAGATACAACAACAGGAGAATCAGTCTGGGCTTTGAAAATGAAATCACACTTAAGTAAGTAGAAGAAACTATTATTGGTGATACAATGGTGTATTATGAATAATCTTCATATTGAAGAAATGCATCATTCAAAACTAAAATAACCAAAAGATCAAACTTTGCTTGAGATGAAATGTGAAACGTTTTCCAGTTTCTTTCTTGTTGTAAAGGTTTTTACAGTTTTAAGCTTGTGTGAACTGATGCACGCTTAGTAACTGCAATTTAAGTATTTTCATCAGGTTTACTTTGAAATTCAGTACAGAAAACAAACAAACAAACAAAGTAGTTTAAAATGAGAAGGTCAATTAAAACACCAAAGCGTCTTAAAACTCCTGATACACAACTGGACTAAATGTAATTTACAGGATTTTCTCATCTCAACAGCAGCAAGTGTCACATCTCAGATTATAAAATCATATCTCTGATTATTTATTTATAAAAACTCGGCAACAATGGACAACAATGGATAAATGTCTGAAGAAGTGTCATGTTACAGACACAAATTCTCACATGACTGCAGCAGGATGTCACCAGTAGATGTGAGGTGGGGTCTCCATGAGTTAAAGTGAAGGATGAAGCTCTGTGTAGAACTTGCCAGAACCTTTAAATGGCTCCTAGCACCTGGACATAGACTGTATATAAAAATAGATGAAGCAACCAGGTCTCAAAAAAGAGCCCAATGCAGAAATGCATAAACGTGCAATACCCCTGATGGCCACTAGATGCAGGCTCCAAAAAACTAATCTTTAACTATAAAATCAATACACTCTGATCTTCTGATGTCATTGATTAAAGTAAATTCTTCTCAGTGAAGTCAAGCCTCATACACATTGAGCAGTGACCCCAAGTTCAAGGGTCAGACCCACCTCCCCCCCTCCTACCTTCATATCCAAATATGGTCACTTCTGGGCCTCAACCACAACGATCAAATACTAAACTCCTGGTTTCAAAATGTGAGTCCACAAACTGATGGGTGACATCACGTTAGCTTCATCCAGTCTACCTACAAGTCTATGCACCTGTATCACTTTGGGTTTTTATGGGTTAAAATCAGAGCAACATGCACCTGAGCTGGGTGGATGATAACAGAATAAAAATAAATATTCTTGGTTACAATAAAACACAGAGTTACTGGCACGATGTAATAGTAATTCATACCCTAACAGATGCTTCGAATAGAAAAGTCACAGAGGTTTATTCCCGCCCATACAACTGAAGAGAAGTCCAATCAGCAATTTGAAATCACCTGTGTGGCTCCAGCATGGTGCATGACCTGAGAAATAAAATCCAAAGTGTGTGGACATCTGAACATCACACCTTTTAACCGGGGGCATTACACGGTATTAAAGCAGCCTGCGCTCTTTAGAGAAGATTTTCGACAGGATTTTAGTCTGCGGGGTTTTCTATTCAGCCGCAGCAGCATTAACGAGACCTGGCACTGATGCTGGGTGATAAGACCCGGGCTAACAGCCTGTGATCCAGATAAGCCTACAGGTGTTTGGACGGGGGTTTGAGGTCAGGGCTCTGCAGGGTTAGGGTTCTGAAAATACCAAATTACTTCATTTCTTTTCTGTAAAGATGTTGCAAAACACATATTTATTCAGTGAGTTTCACCTTTTGTTTTACAGGAACTGTTACCACATTAACACAGTTACACACACATTCACACCTGGATTTAATCAGGGGTATCACAGCGGTGCTGAAAGAGCTGCTTTTCCATTGGGGATTGAACCTTCTGGTCACAAGCTTTTGGCAGGATATGAGAGAAAATCCCAAACCATATGGGTCAAGATGTAAACAGGATCCTTGAACCAGATAACAGAAACTAAAGACAAAGATTGTAATCATCTGTGGCCTGGTGTGACACAGACTGTGACTGTAACCTTCATAATATTCATCATTAGTGGGATGTGCAACATTAAAATGCTGTAAAACTCTTGCAGCAGAATATCCAGATGAGGGTTTTTGTTCAAGTATTCATGGCACATTTTACAGAGCAGTTTCATCCTGTAGCTTTAGGCTGATTTCTGCACATTAAATCATTTCCCCCAAATGCACCAGAGCATCACTGCGGTTTGGTTTTTCGGGAGCAGGATTTCCTGGCTGGCTGTCTCACTGTCTCACGGCATATGCCTGCCCTGGATGATGCGCTCCCTCTTCCCAGGCATGACACACTTACTGGGCTGCAGAGCCGAGCCACGGGACGAGCCACGGGACAGACACGCGGCGAGCAAGCCAGAGGACAGATGAGGAGGATGCTGCGATGAGAGCAGCAGATCAGAGGTATTGATGATGATGATGTTTGTCGATAGAGGGATGATCGTGGAGGAAGAAGGGGAATAAAGCTCTGCGGGATTATTGGTGGATGGTGACAGTGTTGCTGAGGAGGACGCTGTGAGGAGACGGGACCGCACGGAGGAGGAGGAGGAGGAGGAGGAGGAGGATGCTCGGACGATCCGAGCGCGCGTCTTTTGCTCGGTGTTGATCATCGTGCGGGTAAATCTCGGGTATCACCGAGAGTTTAACGAAGCGCTATTCTGAGGAGGTGGGCCAAGTCCCGGGAGAGAGAGCGCGCGCGCGAGAGAGAGAGAGAGAGGGAGAGAGAGAGAGAGGGAGGAAGGGGGAGGACCTCCGGACTGGGAGCCGGTGATCAAACTGGGATGTTGTTGCTGCTGTTGTCAGTGATGTGAGGCGACATTAAGGAGCTGATGAAAGGACTCCTGACACATATTTCTACATTTCTGCAGGTAAGCACCTCATCGCTCTGTCGCGCGCTTTCTGTCTCCCTCTCCACATCCACAAACTCCATCTCTTCTTTCTCCCCCTCTCTCCCTCCCTCCCTCCTCCTCTCTCTCACTCTTTACTGATCATACCATCACAAATCTATATACTATACATGTACAGCACCAGATTAGGGAGATCTACACAGGGTATGGCTGCAGATAATATCTTTGGCACTTAGGAGTAAGTTTATGCTGACATCCTCTGCACAGTATTCTGCCTCCCACGGAAGGATATTATGTAATATTCCAATAGGTGGACGAACAGGAGAAAGACACTTTGAGTGGTGAGAAGTACATTTGGACAAGTGTATGAGTATTTTCAATTTATTTTTCACTTCATTCTAGATGTTATATTAAATCTGCATATTAAAGTTGTAGTTACTTTTTATTTTACTCAAAAGAAAAATCAAACACACACCAACAGCTTATATAATGCAGTGTATTCTTTCAATAGTA
Organism: Pseudochromis fuscus; assembly: GCA_900323345.1. Classification (NCBI taxonomy): domain Eukaryota; kingdom Metazoa; phylum Chordata; class Actinopteri; family Pseudochromidae; genus Pseudochromis; species Pseudochromis fuscus. Next base: position 12,532 of record OOFC01043653.1, on the reverse strand, counting down.
CTATGACAAAATTAAAATAATACATAAATTTACTTCCAAAATTATCTAATCTAACATGAAGAGGCTGCTCACACATTAATGCATTAGTGATGAAATGACAAAACTGCTGGTGCCTAAGGACATTTTAATGATTACACATTCATTCAACAGAGTGTAGCATTACCTCATGCAGCACAACTTCTTCCATCACTAAGTATTTAACAAAATAAACTGCATGATCAGCTTATGTAATGAAATTCTTCACCACCAACACTTCAGATAAATGATGTAATTACCTTGACTTTGACCTGAAATAACACGAACATGCTCCTTTCCTGAAATCTTGCTGTCTAAGGTGGTCGCATTTTGATGATCACACACTTGTGCATTGACTTAAGTAAGTATATTCACTGCAGGGCTTTTAGTAGAGTACTGCTGATTTGTTGCACCACTACTTTTACCCAGTCAAGCATCCTATAACTTCTTCCTCCACTGCTCTAAGTATATATTAAAATAAAATGCATCATCGGCTTTTTACCACTTTTTACTGCGATATATTGACTTGTAAATAAAGTAATTTTAAAGTAAAGCATCCACTGGATTAAAGGTCAGTGGATTGTTTGATGAGTATGAAATGTCCTTTGCAGTCATCCTTCCCTATGGGCAGTTTTTAATGAACAATATGACACAAAACTTAACATAAATACTAAATATGCATTGTGGGAGGTGATTAAACATAAGGTAAATTTACTGTTGAGTACCACAAACACACCAGAGGTCCCTATAGGAGTATTTGTAGGCGTGTTGTAGTGATTTTTTGGATGGGCTCATCTCTCTCTCTCTCGCTCAGCTCTTCCTCCCAGGCTTTCCTCCCACACACTTTAACTCCTTTGTTTCAGCAGTGAAGTACAGTAGCCTTTACAACCCCAACAGCAGCAACAGCAACAGGGAGAGAGGAGCCAAATGTTACTTCATCTCCCAGATTACATGAGATCCATTAATGAATTATGGAGACGACGAGAAAACATTTAGGTTGAGAGAAAATCCTAAATCCATATGGGTCAAGATACGAACAAAAACAAAAATACAGCTTAAAGTGTGGTTATTATCTGTTGCGTTAAAAGGGGCATTTCCACTTTTTCGGAGGCTGTGGTCGAGGGTTTGATCGGCTCCACTTCTTAGCACTGGGGTCCCCCGGGAATATTAAAGCCCTGCTGTGGGTTATCTAAGTGGTGCCTCCCTCCACTCAGCTATGAAGGTCAACGCTACAAAAAGCCCTTTGACTTCAGTCTAATACCAACAGTGTTGTTTCTAACCAATAAATTAAAAAGCATAATGAGACTGATTACTAAACACAGGATGATTTAGAGATGTTTTTTGTAATCCCATGAAGCCAGATTAATACTGATGTAGAGATCTTTCACTTTATTTCATCCATTCATTGTTTGTATTCAAATATTTAGTCCGATTGAGGCAGTTGTGTTCTTAATAAGGAAGGAGCTTTGAACTACACTATATATCATAATCTACGTCTGATCTCCACCAAATTATCCTCGATTGTTGACACTCTCATCCTGCCTGTGTGATTTGCAACAAAAACCATCAAGATGTCACAAAGTTATGACACATTTCACTGCATTTAGTCTGTACCTACCACTTCCTGCTAGTTCCTCTCTGGCTCATGGATGCAGAGGTGTTAAAACATTTGCACATCATTTGGATTTTCCTCAGTTTGTGTGTTTGTTCAGTAGTTTTTACGAACAAACAAAACCTCCTTGACAATAGACACGAGCTCTAAATGATGTTGTTACCATGCAATTTGTTTAAAATGTGATGCAGGTCGTAGCCTCTGTTCTTACATCAATCCTCCACATCTGACCGAGCTAAGCTGCTGGGTAAAATCTAAGACTTAAAACCAGAAACAATTCAGGAAAAAAAGGCAGTAATGTCCTACACAGAAATTACTTTCATACAGTGGCAGTGGTGAACATGGATTGCGTGAAAACCTTGAAACGAGGGATGAGCGCTCTGCTCCCCGGGGACTAACCCTTTGATCCTCTCGCTGTGGGGTCGACTCTGTGACCCAGCAGTCATGGAAACTGAACTCGTGGGCTTTTAGCGATGGCACGGACGCTCTACCCGTGGGTCCCGCCTGCCCGGCTACAAACACAGCGAGTCGCTGCGAGATTGGTGCCGTTGCCAGGACTGACAGGTTGAATGGATGACAGGGCTGCGCGGGCCAAATAGACTGTCACAGAGAGCGGGGAGGAGATGGATGAGAGGAGGGAGAGAGGGACACAGAGAGAGCATCACACAGAGGGGACACCAGAGAGAGAGAGAGATGAAGAAATGATGGAGTGCTGTAGTGGCTACAGGCAATACCTGATTCCCTTAGTTTCTCTTTCTCTAACTGTTCCTGTCCCTCACTCTCGCCTCCTTTTCTTTCCCCATCATTGCCTGCTCCGGTCTAATGCAGAGAGTATTACAAGCTCAGCGCACTGTCTAGACTGGTTTTGGTGTAACACCTTAGAAATGTGTTGTAGCTTCTGTTTGGTGGCGAATGAGGTCGTATTTACCTTCACCGAGGAGGTTACTTTTTCTTGCATTGGTTCATTTGCATGTTTGTTAGCAACAATATGGAAAATTTATTGAACAGATCTTAATGATTTTTGTTTTAAGAGTTTATTTTGTTACTCAGGGAACAATTTACCGTATTTTCCAGAATATAAGCCGCTAATTTTTTCCGACGCTTTGAACCCTGCGGCTTAAACACCGGTGTGGCTCACCTCGTAGGCTTTTTACAAGCTAGCAAGCTCTGTGCCGCCAATACATTTAGCGTCGTCACATCAGACCCGGTCAGAGTGGACCACATGAAACTGTTTGAATAAATTCAATAGCGGCTTATAGACAGGTGAGCTCAATAGTCCGGAAAATACGGTATTACATTTTTGGCAAGATCAGAAAACAGGATCCTGCAAAACAAAACAAAAAAAAAAGCCCAGAAATCCCAGATAATTCGTATCTCTTCTTAATGGCCACATTTTTTAACAATGAGAACGACAAAATAAAAACCAATAGGGAGCAGTGAAATGCTAATGCAAGAAACCTGTACATACAAAACATAGACTGTATATAAAAGATGGATCTGGGTCTTAAAATTGAAGCTAATGTGGAAGTGTAAAAATATGTGCAATACCAACAATGGCCACTAGGACAATTAGCTTTAAGTCATTCTGATGTCGTTAGCTAAAGTCAACTCTTCTCATCAAAACTGTGTCACATCCCATCATCATATCAATCCACACACACATGATCCCACATGGATTATACCGTCCCCGAGGCTTTAGCTCTGTGAGTGCTTCCCAGTTGTCATCACTGTTACTGAAGATGTAAATTGGAGTCTTGTCTGTGTAAGTCACACTGTTTACGACCTCCAGCTCCCCCCCGAAGACGTTTGGTGTCTCATATGGTGATGTCATGCTACTTCTGCCTTTGCTACTTAGCTACAACAGTAATTACTGTCATCTCTGTCTCATCTGTTCGTCGTCAAATGTTGTCATTCACCCCGACAGTTACAATATGTGCTGGTCTCAGAGACATGCTTTGTCTTGCATGAAGACCAGCAGCAGAGTTTCTTCTGAAATTTAAAGTGTACACACTATTTTCTGCTCTGCCGGTCCAGTTAGGTTTTTTTTTTTTTTTCACAAGCCTTTCATCTCCAACCAACTCTCTCTGAGGACATCTATGCGCGATTTTGAGAAATTGGCAGTTGTCTCGCGTTGGCAACCGTGAGCAAGTCTGTAGAGAAATTACATCATTTTTAAATTCACACACTTATTAGGTGTATAATAATAAATCCCTCTAAATTATTTATTTTGTTAATGCATTAGATTACATTACCTCATCAAGAGTGTCACCTTTTTTATATCAGCTCTGCATGTCTGAGGTTATATTCAGACAATCGTATAGTTTCAATATTTACTTTGACAAATGAATGTAATTTGAAAATAACCAATCAAAATTAATCTTAGGAGCCATGGTATCATTTTTACACAGTATACATATAGAAAAAAACTTCAGAGACTGTTGATTTCTGACCAAATATTTTACATACAATCTTGAGTTGTTTTTTTTTTTTACACAAGATACGCAAAGTCATGGTGCATTTTTGTCATTTTATTAATTTTTGTGTCAAAAAGAAATTTTAACAATACATAAATTCAATAAAACTCTGAAAAAGCTGCAGGATTTGAAATATTTTCAAACTGAAATTGTTAACATCAAACAGATTTTTGCTTTGGGAAACAACCATGACATCAAATTATACATATATCATTTAATTTTACCCTCCAACATTTCATACATTTCTTCTTTGAGTTCAAGACTAAGAACCCACTGAGTCAGCACCACAGGATCTTAGAAATCCACTAAATAAATGAAGATTATCTAAGTGATTTTCAGTGTGATTTGGCAGAGGGCAGGTGTGTGTTTCCTCTTCATCACACTCCTCTTCCTGTAGCAGTTCCTCTGTTAGCTTCACTTCTTCCTGCTGCATCGAGTGTTGTTGGAGTTGACACAAATCCTGTGAGTTCTGCTCTCATCTCTCCCTCTCACACACACACAGACAGCGATACACACACTTAAACACACAACACTGGGGTGAGAACAGCCCACTGTGTGTGTTCGTGTGTGTGTGTGAGAAAGAGAAGAGAGATGGTTGAGTCTAGCTGCCAGAGTGTGTTGTCTGTAATATCTGTCTGTGTGAGCAGGGACAGTTATGTAACAACAATGCAGAAAGCATCGTAGGTTCATGAGTCACAAACACACACACACACACACACACACACACACACACACACACACACACACACACACACACACTCAGGATCCTGCACACACACTCTGTCTGTGAACCGACCGGAAGTCAGGGATCACACTCGGCCATGTGTTCGTGATTTATCAGCATTAGTGTGACGTCGCATCACTTTGACTCGACAATGACGATGTGTTTGACAAACTGGGACAACTTGAGTTTCTCTGCAAAGATTATCAACATCTACAGTATCTCAATTGGCTCTACAGCTCCACATGTGATGAAGAAGACTCTTCTGGGCCAGAAGCGACCATATTTGGATATGAAGTGGGGAGTGAGGAGGCGTGTCTGACCCTTAAACCCGAGGACACTGCCCAATGTGTACGACACTCGAGCTCAGGTCTAATCTCATTGAAGACTAGGGTTTGGTACCGAAATTTGGTTCCAAATAGGAACTGCTTTAAATTTAGTGAGTACCGGGTACCCATCAAAAAATATATAATTTCGGTTCCGCTTATCAGTTCCTAGATGTGCTTATTTTACACAACGGCTGCATATGGTCTTTAGATATCTGCCAGGACCTGTCTGTTACGTAGCTAACACGTCACGCGACACCACATGGCAACAGGAAATGGATCGGGGAACGCGGTCAAAAGTTACCCCTTTTCCACCGAACGGGTTCCAGTGCTTGTTCGGGGCCAGTTCCTGACTTAGTCCCAGTTTGTGTTTCCACTGCCTGACCAGGAAGGACAGCGAGATTTCCCAAAACTGAATAAATAGCACACGTAGCAATGCAACACTGCTTTGTTAACACAATCATGTTGTAACTAGAATATCCGCTGAAAAAATATGTTTTTCATGGACTGATAGTAACAGGGTAACAGTAGTTTGTTAACAGTGGCTAGCTTGCTAGCTGCCAGTTGTTGGGAAAACGTACTGACGTTTTACGTGACGCGGCCCCAACTTGGCTCCTTGCCAGAGGAAAAGCAAACCGGTTCATAGGAGAAATGGGATCTGAACCAACTAACCACTAGGACTAGAACCAGCCCAGAACTAGCACCGGTTCTTGTTTGGTGGAAAAGGGGTGATGTAAAAAATGTAAAATGTATCGTTAGGAACTGGAATCGATAAGCAGAGAATCGGATTCATAAAAATCCTCACGATACCCACCCTATTGGAGACCAGGCCTGTCAATTAACTAACCACACCCCTACACCCCGACACACACACACACACTTAGGTAAATAGATAACAGAGGATTAGAGGCTGGATTACCGAGGTAAACACCAACAGTCCTGAGAGCAGCTTGCAGTGTGTTCCTGAAACCTGGAGGAAGAAGATGACTGTGTTTCCTCAGGACTCCACGGAGGAAGACTCTTTTCTGCAGAAAGCAACATTATGCAGTCATTGGTGTTTCATGCGATGGGGTGACCCCCGTGGTTTTGTAAAACCACTATCACTAGATTTCCCGCTGAACCTGCTGACTCGGCTTGTGATGAGAAACTGGCGACTCAACAGCTTTGCTAACGCAGCCAAACATCAGACGGAGCAGGCCGGCTCAGCATCCGTCTGCTGCTTCAGTCTGGTCCCAGTTTTGTCCGACCTCTTCCTCACTCACTCTCTTTTTCACCTCTTTGCTCTGTCTCGATGTCAGAGAGATACCAGGTTGTCTTCTTCTTATAACTAGCTGTCAAATCCATAATTGGTGAATTGTGATGTAAAGCGACACACACTTCTGGTCAGTGGTCACACCCGATCCACCGAGTCTCACTGGTTCACCACGAGCATCCGAGGCACCATTCCTCCTGTCAGTATGCCATCAAATGACTTTGAAACAGATATTACAGTTACATAATGTTACTTTTGGAGAAATTTATTTATTTGTACACTTTATTTTTTTATTTAGAAACTCTTCATCACCCTGTTTAATTCGTGTTCTTTCACTTTTCACATTAATACAGTATCAGCATTTAATCAAAAACCCCAAATTCATGCTGGAGATAAAACAGGTGGTGGTGAACAAATTCGACATTGCGTGCCTGCAGATATTTCACAATAAAAGCACAGTTGAGAAATAAATTTCCACGTTAGGAGTTGGTTTATATTTTAAAAAAGGTTAAAAACAGAAGTGAACAAATTCAACATCACGTCCCTGCAGATATTTCACAATAAAAGCACAGTTGAGAAAAAGGTTAAACTTGGTGTTGAGTTTGTATGAAAGGTGCAATGCAGTAAGTTTTGCACTGAAATATGACTAATTAAAGAAATTTAGAAATAAAGTTCAGCCTCTAATACAAACCTGTTACAGAAGATTTATGATGATGTAAAATTTATAATTATTTTATACATGTTATTATTTTTTTTTAATAGTAGTAGTAGTAGTAGTAGTAGAATAACCACTACTAGAATTACATCTACATTACACCCCTGTATTAAAACAGTAATGTGTGTGTGTGTGTGTGTGTGTGTGTGTGTGTGTGTGTGTGTTTGGTTCAGGTATTGATTGGAACATTTCAACCCTGTGGCCATGTTCCGGAAAGAGCAATGAACACACACACACACACGCTCGCAGGTTGGCGTGGGCGGCCACTTGACTGGCTCACACACACACACACACACAGACACCTGCACACACACACACACACGTTGCCCGAGGCTTTATAAACAGCCGAGCTCGGAGGTTGTGACTCGCACATCAGTCTCTCCTCCCTCCTCCTCCTCCTCCTCCCTCCATCTTTCTCTCTCTCTGTAAAACAACACAGCTTCTCTCACTTTCTTTCATTTATTTCTCTCATTCGCCTTCTCCCCACCTGCTGTTTGTTTTCTGCTCTCTTTAGGCCGCCGCCGCCGCCGCCGCCTCACATTTTCTTCTCACTAATGTGCTGATCACTCCCCCTCCCTCCCCCTCTGTCTTTGTAGTCACATATACAGCAGCACTGTGTCGTAGGGACCAGTTGAAGTTGGCTTCCTGCCTGTTGAGATGTGCCAATAGGAAACACTGTGAACAGGGGTTCATGCTGATGAAATTGATCTGCTCAGGTAAGAAACTCCCATTTATTCCTCCTTTTTAAAAATGTTATTGAATTAATCTCCTGGTGTCGAGTGTTTAACTGTTCTGCAGAAACAGGAAGTGGAGTAGATGGTTGGTGAAGTCATTTGAAATGTGTTTTTATTGATATTTTTTTAATTTAATATGAGATAGAAGAAGAAAGTTTAAAGGTGTTGCACAAAGAAATAAAAAAAAAACCTCAATTTGTTGAATTGATGCTTGACTTTAGTTATAAATGTTCATATTAAACTGTGATGGACTCATATTTAAAACAAATATACCTTTATCTTAAATATTAATTCTACTAAAATAATAATAATGTAATGAAGAAATACTGTAATTACTGCCATACTATGCAGTAAATGTACAGCTTTAATACTTTATAAGTACAAATTTTATCAGTTTACTCCTGTTGTGTACATTTGAAATCTCAGCAGATGTACACAACACACAGGTAAAAATAAGATATATTATTATTCCCAAAGACTTTATAACCATACAAATAAAACATGTGAATTACAAACCACTAGCATGTTGAATATTGGGAAGGCGTGTGTTGAAAGCCATAAATCATATTGGACATTGATCAGTGTGAAAATATAAATACATGAGGGTGATTACAACCATCATGTTCAGTGGAAATATTCTGTCATTGCTCATTGTCATTGTAGTACATAGCATATATCTTTACTTTATTTCAAGTATTTTATTTGTGTTTTTAATTTGCTTGACAAATAAAATATTTTTCTTTACATTTGAATTCTTTGAAATATCTGCCACACATTTAAAAAAACAGTTTTCATTCTTTACATGTGATTTGAACAGAGCAGTGTGTGTCCTGTGTGCTGGTGTACAGTGGGATCTGATTTGTCGCTGTTGTTGTTGTTGTTGTTGTTGTTGTTGTTGTGGGTATCCTTTGCTTATTTTTAGCTGGATTACAGGTTGAGCTTTTAAACTCCAGAGAACAAGGTAGACGTATTTATAGAAGCTTCCTATCTCAATAAAAGATGAATCGCTGTCTTATGCAACAACTCCTGACCGCACTGGAGGCAGAGGGAGGAGGAGGAGGGAGGGACAGATGGATGGATGGATGGATGGATGGACGGATGAGCAGATGGATGGATGGACAGATGCAGGACGCCTGTGTGTGTGTTTCTGTCACAGTCGCCCTCCAAGAAAATTATCTATCAGACTTTTGAATCTCTCTCCGTCAGTCCTTTTGATGCCTCCTTTATATCTGTTTCTCTCTCGCTGTAATATCTCCCTCGTTCTCTCCTTTTGACTCTTTCCCACTTTCTCTTTCTCCTCTGATCTATTATTCACATCCCTCTCTGACTCTTCCTCTCTTTCCCTCGACACCTGAAATCTCTCCATCCCCTTCAGGGCGTTTAGACCTCCACCAACAGTGCTTCCCTCGCAGGGAAAGAAATAGACTGATGAATAAAAGAACAGAGTGAGGAGACAGATAAAAAGCTTTGGGACGGTGCCGCTATAGAAACGCTGAGGTATTTCTTCACGTGGTGTATTGTACAGGTTGACATTTTACACAGTCCTGTGCAGCTGTGCTAAAGACTCTTTTCTGGAGATGGTTCAGGATTTGAAGACACTTGAGTGAGATCACTGTCAAACTTCTGCTTTTTATTAAGTCTGACCTCACACTGTTGCTTTTAGCTCAGTGGAAGATTTCAACTTAAAACGAGCTAAATATTGGATTAACTAACCTTACTGGGTTAATTTAAAGTGGTAAAACAAGCATTAAAACTACAATATGTTGAGCTCAAACACTAAATGGTTGAGTAGAAACAATAAAATAATGGGTAAAAAATAAATGTTTTATGCTAAAAACAATAAAGTATTGGATAATTACAATAAAGGTTTGGGTAAAAGTAATAAAATGTGGCAAAAAATAATAAAATCTTGAAGAAAAATAATAAAATATTTGGCAAAAATAATAAAAAACGTTGGTTAAAAACAATAAAGTATTGGATAATAACAGTAAAGTATTGGGAATGTTGAATTAAACAATAAAATCGGGTAAAAATAATAAAACGTTGGGTAAAAACAATAAAGTATTGAATAATAACAATAAAGTGTTGGGTAAAAGTAATAAAACATGGGGAAAATAATAAAATGTCGGATAAAAATAATAAAATATAGGGTAAATACAATAAAATCTTGTGTAAAAAACAATGTAATATCAGGTAAAAGTAATAAAGCATGGGGTAAAATGATAAAATGTTGGATAAAAATAATAAAATATTGAATAAAAATAATAAAATATGGAATAAAAATAATAAAAAATTGGGTAAATACAATAAAATCTTGGGTAAAAACAATATAATATTAGGTAAAAGTAATAAAACATGGGGTATAATGATAAAATGTTGGATAAAAATATTAAAATATTGGGTAACAATAATAAAATTTTAGGTAAAAACAATGAAATCTTGAAATCAAAGGGTTAAATTAACCCAGCATATGAGTCTGATATTTATCCAGATTTTCCAAAGCTGCCACTGATTAATATCAAGGCTGGATTAGCAGCATATTTAGACACACAACATAAGAGGAGTGCATTTATTTATATTTGATAATCTGCCAATTTGATATTCTACTAATCTGCTGTTCTGCTTCACGCTTTACAGAATGATTAGGAGGCTGATGGGTGTCGTGGGTGATTGTTACGGTTGTTGTTGCAGCCATTTCAGCAGGAGTAGTATTCAATGATTATCACTGACCGACAGGAGGAAAATATAACTGCTGCACCCACATGAAGAGATAAAAATCAGCTTTTTCTATATAAATCAGAAAACTTTATCCTGACCTTGTGGACATTGGGGGGGACTAAGAATCAATGCATTACAACTGAAGAAAGTCCAGACAAATCCAGAGGACAGTAAAAGTGATGCTACTTGTTGGAAAATGAGCTAAAATATAAGTTTTCTTGATTGTATGATTCAGATATCCACTGCTAACTGCACTGTTTGAGTGTTTGGCTGTTTCCTCATACTCCACCACCTGTTGTGAAACGTGTTGTTTTCTTGCTTTGCTTGTGTTTCGCCTGTTTACAGTTTGTTTGTTGAGCTCTTTGGATGTCTTTGCAGTGTGTAAAGGAGACTGACGTGTAGCACATGGCAGCACTTTATGCCTGAGGGTTACTGCTGCTGTGCCCCAGAGGAGGCCATGTAGTCACCAACTGCTGCAGAAACATCCCCATCTGTCTTCTTGTTATGTAAAGATATTTTGTATATTTTGTATTTCTCAGCTTGTATCAAAATGTAGAAAACAAACAGTCGAAGGTAAAACAAACACACCAAACTGCGATCACGAGACATCACAGTGCACTCGTCCGTAACCTTGAACAGCGACGACGCGGCAATGTCATGAAAGTTATATGAGAATATTTTGTGCAGGCCATGCTTCAGTTCAGACTCATTGTGTGTAAGTGTCAACCGAGACCTGTGCTGCGGTGGTGTATGTGCGTGTGCGTAGTGGTGTGCTCGTGCCCCACCACTCATATCGAAGATAAAGGCAAAACACAATCTACATATTAGAGCATGCGTGTGCATCAGATGAGGGCAGATCTGAAATGGAATCTCCTTCTGTTCCCCCTCGCTGCACACATCATCCATCCATCTATCAGCGACCGTACAACGCCGTGCCTCTCCGCCGCCGAGCCATCAATCACCGCATTCCCATGCTTTATGGAAATAGAATGGGGAAAAAAATGCATTTAACGGCATTTTACCTCCTGCCTCACCCACCTATCCACCCATCTTACTTTGTCCGTGTGTCCGTCCGTCTAGTCACAGTGTGAGGTCGTTTATTTAAATCTATTTAAATGGATATGAGGCGCGTGCATATGCAGGCAGATTTCACGGCCTGGCAGGTCAGCAAATACCAAGACTGTTCCACCTCAATAACCCCTGATCAGGCCCGGAGACAATTAATACACACCACAGGTGGTCACACCACTGGTCTGTGACCTTGACTCTATCTATCTATCTATCTATCTATCTATCTATCTATCTATCTATGCTTCATCCATCTATCCATCTATCATTCATCCTTCCTCCATCCATCCATCCATCCATCCTTCATCCATGTATCTATCCATCCATCCATTTATCCATCCATCCATCCATCCATCTCATCCATCCATCCATTTATCCTCCATCCATCCATGTATCCATCTATTCATCCATCCATCCATCCATCTATCCATCATCCATCTATCCATCATCCATCCATCCATCCATCTATCCATCCATCTATCCATCCATCCTTCATCCATCCATCCATCCATTTATCCTCCATCCCTCCATGTATCCATCCATCCATCTATTCATCCATCTATCCATCCATCCTTCATCCATCCATCCATTTATCCTCCATCCATCCATCTATCCATCTATTCATCCATCCATCCATCCATCCATCCATTATCCATCTATCCATCTATCCTTCATCCATCCATCCATCCATCCATCTATTCATCCATCTATCCATCCATCCTTCATCCATCCATCCATCTATCCTCCATCCATCCATCCATTGATTTATCCTCCATCCATCCATCCATCCATCCATGTATCCATCCATCCATCCATCCATCCATCCATCCATCCTCCATCCATCCATGTATCCATCCATCCATCCATCCATCTATCTATCCATCCATCCATCCATCC
>OOFC01043652.1:0-15442 GCA_900323345.1 Pseudochromis fuscus | reverse complement strand
CTTGCAGTTTCCTGCAGGAACTGGTGGGGGCAGTATCGCTCCCACTATTGACGTTATTCACAGAAACAGGAAGAAGAAGAAACTGAAGCACGACAGCGACAGGCGGCAAAACCAACCAATAAAGAGGGAAGATACAAAACAGCACGACTTTTAGATTTTTAAGTTTTTTCCAGAAGGCTAAATATCACGTTGGTCCTCTCCATGGGAAATGTGAGTACACAAAAACCAAGACGGACAGTCGACCGACACAAAGTATTACACACACTCTGCAGGAAGTCACCGAAGCACTTCCTGTTTAAAATACCACATTAACAGGAAGCATACGTTAGTCGGGGATTCTGCTAGCACTTAAGCTAACCCGTCGTCCAGCTTGCGACAAACCACCCTCGTGCAAATTTTTATTGTTTGACAGCGCTATTTATTACTGCACCTTAACAAGCATCAGTTATCCAATTATTCAATTAATGGATGGAATAATCAATAGATTACTCGATTACTAAAATACTCGTTAGCGGCAGCCCTAGTTTTCACCACTAAACTAAACTTCATCTCCAGAACAGCCCTTTACTCTCCATCCTGGATGCTTCATATTATTATTACTATTGTTTCCTTGACACACTTCCACACTCGCTGACGTCAAGCTGCACGTATCACAGCCAATAAAAATTTCCCACATATCCCACTTGTCACCTCCAGGAGGCCGACATGAAAGCGTTGTATTTATTTTTTTCTCCCAGCAGGCAGCTCCTATTTACAGCACATCTGATCCGACTGAAGGCGTCTTCAGAGCACTTCCACCGTCTCCTCACGCTAATTAAAGAAACGATCTAATGCCGCGCTGCACTCGGGTTTCAGGCTGCGGATGATAACAACACAGCGTGGATGTTACACACATGTTTTTAGGAAATATGGATTTTATTGACATGTTGCTGGGAGACTCTGTAAAGCTGAGACATACAGCAGCGTGTAGACAGCATGTGCACAGTGTAGAGGATCAGTTCATGCTTACTTTGCTAATTCCCACTAAACACAGCTGAGGCTCATGCACAGGTGATTAGGAGGGAGGATATGGTGGTAGATAGATGCAGTGGACACATTAACCCTCCCACCCTGTGTTCAGAAAACAACCTGATGCAGGGAAATGCAGAGGAGGTGCAGAGTTGTGTGTTTGTGTTGAACAGCTTCAGGTTTGACCGACTCTCTGTTAAAATGTGAAACTGTCAGATCTTCTCTGGTTTGATGATAATGAGATTTACTGTGTTTCCCTCAAGTGGGTTTTCTCCACAGAGCCTGAGGCTGATTATTCTGGATCAACACTTATGCAGCTGTTACCAAAAAAAACTAAAAATCCTGGGATGGTTCTTTGGAGTGGGTCTGATGACGCCGGAGGAAAAACCCAAACTATCTGATCCATTCGGGGGTAAACACACAGAGTACGTCCATGTTTCATAACAATCTGTTCAACAGCGTCTGAATATTTCATGGTGACTGTAGAGGGAACATCAGGGGATTTGTCTTTCATGACACTACAGCCAATATTTGAGAGATTTCAGTCTGAATGAACCGAGACTTTACCCACAGTCACGTCTTATTCAAGTTGATTAGTCGACATGTTCACAAAAATCTACAATAAAAATCATCAACTATTGTCTCCAGTTTTCCAGCAGAGTGAGACCTCCTCCTTCCTTCCTGTCTCTGCTAAGAGCTGCACATGTGCAGTAGCGTTCAACAATATGGCCGCCATCAATGTCTGTATCAGCAGCAGAGCTGATTAAAAACTTTATTTCTGAGTGAAGTCTTCGTTAGGGCTGCCGCTAACGAGTATTTTAGTAATCGAATAAACCGTTGATTCTTCCATGGATTAATGAATAATTGGATAAGAAATGCTTGTTAAGGTGCAATAACAAATAGCGCTGCCAAACGATAAAAATTTGCATCATTGTGGTCTGTCGCAAGCTGGGCGATGGGTTAGCTTCGTGCTAGCAGAATCCCCAACAATCATCTGCTTCCTGTTAATGTGGTATTTTAAACAGGAAGTGCTTTAGTGAAACCTCCTTCCTGCAGAGTGTGTAATACTTTGTGTTGGTCGACTGTCCGTCTTGGTTTTTTTGTACTCACGTTTCCCATGGAGAGGGCAAACAAAAAAACATGAAAACCAAAAAACGTGCTGTTTCGCGTTTTTCCTCTTTATTGGTCGGCTCTGCTGCCTGTCGCTGTCGTGCTTCCACTTCTTCTTCTTCCTGTTTGTTTCTGTCAATACCATAAACAGTGGGAGCAATACTGCCCCCACCGCTTCCTGTGGGGAACTACAAGTACAGATGACTTTTTCCTGGCTGGTATTTGATTTTACCAATGACAAAAACGATAATACGATGCATCAATTCTTGAATTTCTGCGTTGATGAATTTTTATGATCGACGTAATCGATTATGTCGAATAATCGTCGCAGCCCTAGTCTCCGTCCTTCTCGTCTTTACTGGTAATAAACAGATCATTTAAACATCCTGAGGCTGAATGTAAAAGCTGAGAGCTGTGATAATGATGTGATTCATAATCTGATTAACAATATATCGTTTCAATAGTCGACGATTAATTGATTAATCGGAATATCCGACAGTTGCAGCTTTAATTCCAGTGTAATGAGAGACAGAGCATAAACCTGCATCAAGGTATAATCCAGCTGAACTGACACTGTACTCTGAACACTGCTGCCCTCTTGTGGTGAAATAGCAACAACATTTTTATTTATATCAGAAAAGTTTGTTTATTCTCATATTGTCCAAACTGTAATTTTGCTCCTTGGGTAAAACTCTCCAAACAAAAAGCATCAATATCTATTCAGTCGTTTTCCATCAAGTCAAAATGCAATAATCAAACTCTCCAGAGGATCCAGCTGCTGAAGCTTTTACCATTTTGTCAAGTGAGCGTTAAAATAACAAACTTATTTCCTTAAAGTTTGTGCTGTCGGTGTGTGAGAGCAGCGAGCGTCGTGTCGTCTGCTTCACAACAGAAACCAGACTGTAAAACCTTTATTTGTTCAAACGCTGCAGCTAAATGTTTTGACAGTCAAATGGGTCAAAGCGATGCACTTAGCTCCATCCAAACTCTATTAGGCTGCAGAGTCTGTCAGAAGTTGGGGCGGCCTGAATATACGAGCCGCTCAGATTTACACACAAACACTCGGGGGGAGGCGGCGAGCTGGCGACACGCCCTGCTCCTGCTGAATTGTGTTATAAATAAGCTTTAACTTAATTGCATTCCCCCAACTGGGAGGAACAACTGCACGGCCAGCATATTTATTACATCTCAACCTGTGTGTGAGCTGCTGTGTGTCTGTATGTGCAGAGTGTGTGTTTGTAAGAAGATACACGAGGAGCTGCTCTCATGAATCTTCCTGTACTGTACTGTACTGGAGGTGTGTGTGCAATGTTACATCCTCTGAGGCGACACTGACCAGGAACCCTCCCATTAAAAACTGGTAGCCAATCAAAAGCCGCGTCTCTAATAATGAGAGAAAATAAAAGACAGAACCCAGATGTAGACACAACGACTTAAATATAATGTGCCTGCAAATATTTCACAATAAAAGCCCAGTTAGGAAATGAAGAGTTTCTGTCCACTACACCGTTAATAAGGAGCTTTAATTTGAAAATGGTTTAAGGAAGTGTGAATTATGCCCTCCCTTCCTGATCCTATTTGAAGCATCATAACAAGGTTTGTTAGAGCCTGATATGTAACAATGACTCAAAACGTGACAACATCCTGAAATGTTATAAATAAAATGTAATAAATGAAATGTAATAACAGAAAAGAAGTTGTTACATTTTGGACAAAGTGTTGACTTTGCAGACTCAGCATCTTGTTAAATTATTGACCAGTTGTTACATTTTGGATTTTGTTACATATTTTTTTAAAAATGATTAAACTATGATCATCTTCAATCCTGAAATATTCAGTCAATACATTTTTTCCACAAGCCATCCTGTCGTCATTAGATAAAGTCAACTCTTCTTCTCTGGTGGGAGGAGTTAGGGGCGGGGTTGGTCTGATTGACAGGTCGGGTTCAAGGGTTAGACCCGCCTCCTCACTCCTCCCTTCATATCCAAACACAAACCAACAGGTGGCGCCACGTCAGCGTCGTCTGTTCTGTAAAGAGTTCAGGATTTAACCAGATTAAACTTAAAGAAATTATTACAGATACAGTCGACAAGTCTGTGAACCCACATTTTATTTTTTTAACCTCTGTGTCATCATCACATGAATCTTCTAATGTTTGAAAATGTACATTTTTTATAGGTTTTATTCTCTTCTCTGTCAAATGCAAATAGAAAACAAACCAGACCCACATGTGAGTGATCTTTGCTCATAAACCCTCGTTTCACTTTGAACTGGATGTAATGAAGTAAATACAAACACACACACACACACACACACACACACACACCCTACAAAACAACTTCACCACATTACCAGAGAAAACAAAGTGTGATTGCACCCTGAGGTGGCATAAAAATACAAAGACACATTCCAATTATTGAGAGAACAGAAAGTATGAGGGCCGGCATGAATAAAACAGCAGCAGCACAGCGCTGGATGTGATTAGCTGGAGCTGGAGATGATCCTGGTTGTGTTGGAGGCCTGGCTGCAGGGAGGTAAGGTAAACCTCATGGGTCTATTCCAGGACGTCTGGAAAAGTGCTGGCAGGGGGAAAAGCTGAGCGGTCAGCAGGATGAGGATCAGCGAGGACATGTGTTCTGTCAGTCATGACGCCCGGAGCGGTGACAGCTACACATTCCTGAGATATTAAGGAAAAAGGTTGGACGAGGGCTTCGCAGGAGGAGGAGGAGGAGGAGGAGAGCACAGCAGCAGGAAAGGCCAAATTCATGCATCTTCTCACGAGCATAAAGCCAACCCCCCCGTGTGATGCTATTTATATAAAAATATAAGGCAGGTTTACAGGCACGCCAGAGTCCTGCTCACACAGCCGTGACCGCGGTGCCAATTACTTGAGGTGATTCTGGTGCGTCCGCTGCACACCACTCATTTGTTTATGAATCCATCAGCGCTTAGTTAAACATCCCAGTCTCCGGGGATGGAGCTCCTCCACCTCGCAGCTGCGTTATCGTCACCGGGTCAAAGGAAACAGAAGCTCGCAACCTTCGTTCAGTTTATATTCTCAGCAGCTCTGCACCAGTGGCACCCATCAACCCCCACACCCCCACCCCCACCCCACACCCAGGGGATCCAGATAAACCTGAGAGGCCACAGGGATCAAAGCCTTTCTAAAAATATGATCAACTGACATGTACTTCATTTTTTAAATTATAATGTCTGTAGTTGTTAGAAAATAGTAAAAGAAAATCCATCTGAGACTGATGAATATTCAGTGTTGGAAATCATCAGCTGATCCCACCGGAGATGTTTTATTCGTCCATAATGATTCAAGCAAAGATTTGATTGTGAAAGTATTTGTTACACTTCTGGAAATCCTTCAAATTAAACTATACAACACAGAAAACTCCTCAAAGTGTTACAATAATTAGCTGCTTAATTAATTTGTTTTTTCAAAGCAAAAGTGGAAAAAAAAATCTGCAAAAAGCCTCAAAACATTTGCTGGTTCCAGATTTTTAAATGTCAGATTTTGCTGTTTTTCACCCCGATTGTAAATCTGCTCTCTACTCTGTAATTGATTTGTGTCTGTTAGTTGCAGCCTGTCGACACTAGAGGGCGTACCCCGGGATAATGTGTCACATGTGGCTTTAATTTGACCAACAGACTGTTTATAGAAATAAAACACGAGGCTGATGCATTTGTGCAAACAAGTGCAATTCTCTTAACGGTCACTAGGTGGTGCCTCCAGAAACACTCTGCTCCAATTTACTTCAACTCTTCAACTGTTTCTCAATTTTAAAGTTGCACGAATTTTTATAAACACATGATGTGTTGTGATGTGTTGGTCATTTGTCACCACAGACGGAGCCATCAGATCTCAAAACTGAGGTCAGTGCAGAAGTGCATAAAAGTGTAATACCACCAACAGCCACCAGGTGCTGCTCCAACTGACATCAATTCAAAAATCCTCATCTTCAGTCCTGAAATATTCATCAATACATTTCTCCACAAGTCATTCTGATGTCATCAGATAAAGTCAACTCTTCTTCTCAGAGATCTGGGGGGAGGAGTTAGGGGCGGGGCTAGTCTGATTGACAGGTGGTCCATCTGGAAATCATTTCATCATTAAGGAGATATTAGTCTGAGAGAGGGGGAGGAGTTAGGGGCGGGGTTAGTTTGGTCTCCAATGAGAGCAGCTCTGAACTCCAGTCTCATCCTCATTGGACAGTGTCTCAGGTTCAAGGGTCAGACCCACCTCCTCACTCCTCCCTTCATATCCAAATATGGTCACTTCCTGCTCCAAACATCCAACATGGCGGCGTTCAAACACCAAACTCCTGGTTCAGGATGAGAGCCCACGAACCACCACACAGTCCAGTCCCTGGTCTGACCTCAGTGTGTGTGCACTGGTGTGTACCACCCTGAAACCAAACGTATCAGGAAGCAAATTACAGCCACATTTAAGAGGCTTGTGGTATCTCCATGAGGTTTATGTTCGTCAGCTTAGAGCCCAATTCAATGCCACTAAAATACTGTGTGAAACTCCGAGCTGAGGACTATTGTCTGTCTAAGAATTGAAGTGGTGTCTTCCAGAGCTCCAGATTAGACTGTAATAAATTTCCAGTCTGGTTGATAACAATGGGACTGAAAGTGTGTCAGAGGAGACTGAGTCAATGCCTCATAAAACAGGAGGAGACAGAAAGGCCTAATTGTCCTAAAGGGCATCAAAAACACCCCAGCCTTCAGACAGGAAGTACCGCCCGCCCTCGTTCAGCCGCCACAGTTTGCAGCAGCAGCAGCAGGAAGCGTCTCACAGGGAAACCTCCTGCAGAAACAGTCAAACACCAACGTGAAGAAAATAAATTCTGTCTTTTTTCTTTTTTCATGTCGTGAGTGTGAAAACGACCCTGAGGAGAGATTTCAAGGCAGCGGAAGAAACATCATTGTAATTATGCCTTTAGTGAATCTTCTCCACATTCATCCCCTTTTGTTTTGTGTATGGAAATGTTCTCATGAATCTTCTAGTATGCTTCTGGATGAAGCTGTCACTTCCACTGCTCCTCTTTGTCTTTTTTATAGATGCACGCAGAGTCTAATTCATCACCATCCCAGTGTAATTATGGAAATTTCTGGAGATTTGTTGGGAAACAGCGGCCGCTCTACAAAAGATCCAGAAGTCTCTGAAGAGAAGATTTTCATATTAATACTCCGGCGTGTTGGTGCATATGAGCAGCCTTCATTGTTTTAACTGCTTAAATGAGTAATGTCCCATATGTTTTGAGTAATCATATAACATTCATCATCACTTTATATTGAGTGCATTAATCAGCAGTGTGGGTAAGTTCAGTTTAATATCTACAATACGTCTTGTCCTGTCCCTTCGCAGCGACGCTCACTCCTGCTCATTTGTGTGGACGTTACAACACAAATGTTAAATTCTCTGACATTTAATCCACAGATGGTGGTTTGACACTTCATGGATATATTATTTCTTCCTTCATCAGTACACCGCAGCCTCTTCTTCTTTAGTTATTATATTTTCAGCTGATTCAGAAACCACAACATGATTTCAGCTCTGGCTAAAAGGATCAAAGGTTGGACTCCATGACCTTTGACCCAGCCCTCAACCTCCACCCTGACAAGTCACTGACATGCAGCGATCTGATTGGATGGTAAATCTTCCTCCTCAGAGCGTGCAAACAGAGGCAGGTTTGCAAAACAGACAGATGTGGATACCTGAACTGATGCAGCTCTGCTCTGCTGCTGAGAGGAAGATGAGATTATACTGATGATATTACTTTCATATCTGACTCTTACATAAAGCTGCAGCCAGGACATGTTGAGTTTAGGTTAGTGTGAAGACTGGAAACACAGAAGATCTGATCAGATCCACCGACCACAGGTGATAAACAATCTGTGATTTAATATGTTCATTTAAAAGCTTTAGAAGTGTTTCCAGGCAGATTGGTTAAAATGATACAAAGTCACTCACACAGCTCCCAGTCTTTATGCTAAGCTAAGACAAGCTAACAGGTTTCTAACTCCAGAGTGGTGTCCATCTCCTCATCCAACAACCATCAAGAGAATGAAAAATGATCAGTATCATAAATGACAACAATGCAACTAGCAAATTGCAATTCTAGATGTTGTGTATGATTATTAGCTCCACTGAGGAGGTTTGTGTGTTTGATACAAACTTTACAAAGAACTGATGAACAAATCTGGATGAATTTCTCTGGAGACACAGGGTAACACCCAAGGAGCAAATCATTACATTTTGGCCAAGATCAAAAAAAGAAATCCATAAATATCTGTAATAATGGGCAAATGTTTGAACATTGTAGTGTTGCTATGTCACCACAGGAGGGCAGCAGTGTTCAGTCTACAGCAGCGTTACAGCTGGATTATGCCTTGATGGAGGTTTGTGTTCAATTTGAGTAACAACTGTTGGATGGTCATGTTTTCAATGCAAAATAAAAACTGTATAAAATATATTTGGAAACAATTAATATCTTCTAATCTGTTCTTGTAATTGCATTTGAATATAAACAACTACATTTTGATGGTGTCTCAGGTGTCATGTTTCATTACAATATCAGTCACAATTAGATATTTTCCTCCGATTGTTCAGATCTGTTCTCTCCATGTTTGAACATCCTTCTTCCAGATGTTCCTGTTACGAGCATCAATATTTTTCACTGCTCTGAAATGAGGAACCTGACATGAGTGATTGAGACGAAGCTGAATGTGTTTAACGTGAGTCTGAGCTGTTTGATTATAAATGTTCATTAACTAAACAGTCTGCTCGTTGGCACAGATCCCTCGTATTTATCCCTTTATAGTCGTGCACTCATATCAGAGATGAAACTCGCAGCACGATGCGCAACACAATGAGCCGATCGATACGCTAACATTCCCTCACAGTGCCGACAACATCACAGGAGCTGCACAATCTCTCTCCTCATCTCTCCACAGCCTTCAGGCCCGGCCCCAAAAAAACCATGTCTCACATAAATCAAGCAAAACCCTGAGAGCTCAGCGAGAGCCCCCAGAGCCTGCTGATCACCCCGACACTCACTCCCCCCGCCGCCGCTCTCCTGGGCTTCACGGCCCTCAGGATCCCACACCCCGGAGCACAGACCCTGCCAGTCAGCCACAGCCACCGAGAGGCTCCTGATTGGTGGAGGGAGGGAAGGGGGTGGTGGGGGTGCAACAGACGAATGTCACTTTGATTCAGTGCCTGCACACCAATGTGTGAGACGCAGGCAGGATGCAAGCTGTGAAATAAACAAATCAATACTTCTCAAGAGGCGCTGTTTGATCCGAGTGCCGGGATCCCAGCTCCACATACATGTAAGAAAAATGTAACATCACACAACATACATCCACGATACCGTCTGTACTGTAGCGTTGCCAAACGACGCCCACTCAGTCGTAAGCCTGTGTGTTTTTGTGGAGTAGTATTGTACACAGATGGTACAGCTGACACCACTACACAACACACGCAATTTACATAAGACATCACTGTTACTCACTGAAGCTTACTACTAAAAAGCCTTTTAGTCATGGCTGCCTCTAGAAGGAATCAAACCTCCATCAGTCATCATACAACACCGTCTGATTGTTACATGAACCTGACCTTTGACCCTTGTTGTCAGTCTCTTTTTTTAATATCTGTTTCTCCATCAAACAGAAACAAGAGGAAAAATCCAGAGTCTGACAAAACAAAAGCAGCAGGGATTAGAGGCGAGGGGAGGGTTACTTCAGGACTTCCAGTTTCCACGGTTGTGTGACGAATCCCAAAGTTGAATCCCCGTTGCATGCGACACACACAGGATTGCTACCAAAGCGCTTTGATGAGAGCGAAATCTCCCGTCAGGAAAACAAGGGGATACAGAGTGCACGCTCAGATGAGGAGGCTACGCTGTCGAACCACGTCGAGAAAAAAAGCATTTAAAGTTCACAACGGAGTGATGAGTGCAAACAGCACATGAAGAGGTTACCCAGCTGAAATTAAATGATGTCAAGAGGCAAAGACGAAAACATCTTTGTATCAAACGCACGACGCAGAATGAGGCGAGTTTCTGTCAGGCTGCTGAACAGCTTTGAAGCTAGCAATCATACCATGTCATATAGACTGTAGCTGTTGTTTCCAGACGGATTTACCACCATCAAAGTGCAGTTCAAAAACAAAACAAATCAATGGAGAAACTCAAAGAACTTCCCTTGTTCATGACAAGCACTGATTAAAAACAAAATGGCAACAACAACACGATGAAACCCAACTGCTCCACAAACGTGAGAACATAAGTTGCTGTCTTACCAGGTCTCGTCGTTTTTGAACTCGAGTTCTCCGTAGGTGTCTTCGAAGTCCTCCCCACCTCCTTTGGCGAGTCCCTCCACGGTGCGATAAGGCACAATGACCGTCCCCCTAGCTCCAGAAGTCCTCAGCACTTTCACTTCCATAATACCGATGCTCTCGCTGATGTGGACCGAGTTGCTCTCAAAGGTGAAGATACCCGAATGGTCGTC
Source organism: Pseudochromis fuscus (assembly GCA_900323345.1). Taxonomy (NCBI): domain Eukaryota; kingdom Metazoa; phylum Chordata; class Actinopteri; family Pseudochromidae; genus Pseudochromis; species Pseudochromis fuscus. Next base: position 4,798 of record OOFC01043652.1, on the reverse strand, counting down.
GTCCAGAATGGTCACGGTGGCCACAGTGGGGAATCCGAGCATGGCCTTTGGGTATGGGAGACTGTTGGCGGACAGCACTTCATCCTCGGTCTCCAGGACACGCAGGTTACTGATGCGGACAAAGAAGTGCTCGTCCTCTTCAAAGATGTCGTCGTCTATGATGCCGATGCTTATTTCCTTGATCATCTCTCCTGGTTTGAACACCACCGTACCTTCTGAGAACTCGTAGTCGGCCCCGGCGTTCGCCGAGCCGTCCTCCGTCTTATAATCCACATAGATCGTCTTGTTGATGTCGCCGCCCTTTCTGGTGATGGTCAGAATGGCGGCGCCGCAGTTTTCGAGGCACTGGTACACAGCAGGCTCGAAAGCGATTCGAGAGACGTATTCTTCTGGTTCGTCCACATGCACCTCCTGCACGCTGGAGCTCTTCTTGGCCTGTTCTGCCACGTGTTTCTTCAGGATATTCCCGGCGCCCGTCATCATGCGCGTGGCCTGGATGCGGTAGAAGGCACGGCTCTTCTGCTGGTGAGAGAGAGCGTAGTAGTTGGCCATCTCCACCAGCTGATCCAACTCTTTCTCCGGGTACTTTTGCTTCAGGTCTTTCAAGATGCGAATCATGTCGCGTCGGGACTCGTCGACCTCTTTGCTCTCGATCAAACCGATCAGATTGCTGGCCGCTCCTCCGTCCATGAAGTGAGAGTTGACCATCTTCCCGTCCATCTCGATCCCCTTGGAGCGCTCCGCCTCCGTCTCGATGATGACGCCCCTGTGTTTGTCAGTGCGATACCTCTTGTGCATGAACTTGTAGAAGAGCAGTCGTCTGTCCGCAATCCAGGCAAGGACCACGCATATCGGGAAGAAGGAAAGTGTGACCAGACCCTCCCAGACCTGGACTTCATTGGGAGAAAACACGGCCAGGATCATGTAGAGCCAAATGTAAGCAAAGATACTCCAGCCTGCAGTGACGAAGAAGACTCTGAGGTGCTTGACCTTGCGTACCTCTCCTTGGGGGATGACGGACACACACAGGCCAATGATGACAAACATGTTGAAGGCTGCGCTGCCAACGATTGTGGAGGGCCCGAGCTCGCCAGCTTCAAACTCATGTCCACACACCTCAATTACAGAAAGCATGATCTCAGGGGCGGACGAGCCCAAGGCCATGAGGGTGAGGTTGGAGACCGTCTCGTTCCACACCCGGATCGTGGTGGTGGTTGTTTCCCCATTGGGCCTTTTGATGATAATTTCCCTCTCCTGGGAGGTGATGACCTCGATGGCTGCCATGAAGCGGTCGGCAATGATGGACACTCCAAGAAACATGTAGATCAGTGCCACAAAATACACAATGACCCGTGCGATCTTGTCTCCCATGGAGGGATCCTCGGGGTACCAGATGGGCAGGATGATCCCCGGTTGACATTTTGAGTTCCCTTTACAGGTGGCATTGCTGGAGTTGAGCAGAGGGCTCGGGGTGGTCCGGGCCTCTGTACAGAGGAAGGCTGCAGCCACAGAGACCAGCCCCAACCAGAGGCAGGCTGACGACCCCGATTTCACAGGCCTTGAACCCTCCATGCACCCTCCTTCGTCTCAAGGGTCCTTACCACACTGACGGTCCCTCTGGGATCCAGCACTGGGCTGTGCTGTTCTCCACCCACCGCCTAAAAATACCACACAGAGACAAAATATGGACGTTACATCTCCAACAATCAAAAAGATCGACAACTGTACAACAACTGCTCCGTTGTATCTTAAAATAGACGAACGCCTCAGTTACAAAATAAATATTTATCACACTTGAAGACAATGCATTCATTTTAAGTTGCAAAATTATTCAATAATTAATGTAATGACATAATGGAAGTGGTATCCAACCTCAGGGTGTTTTCATATGGTTTCAATTCAAAGTTCGAGGAGTACTTCACAGGGAGAAACACACTGTCTGAAGCAACATTTTCTCAATTTTCTCTGAGTGCAAGGATTCGAATGATCCCGCATCCTTCAGCACGACTTCAGTGGGTTCCTGCATCCTGCTTTACAAACAGTATTTTCATGAGGACCTTTGTGTTATCAGTGAAAGGCGGGCTGAAGAAATACTCATGCTCAGATATTCATGAGGTTTCCAGGTCTGTAAATCACTGTGTGAGGAATGTAGATAACATTAGCTTAACTAAATCATAGCCTGTGGGCTCATTCCCAATCATGAAGTTTGTTTTCGGTTTAGATGTGGATACGTGCACCCAATAATGTGGATTTGAGCGTGATTGTCTGAAATCTCAGGGGTAATACTCAGCTCTGAACCAAACAGCTCACTCAGCAGGCGTGCAATGTTGCCAAACTAAGCACGGTCCAAAATGTCGCATTGGCAAAAAAAAAAAAAGCAGAAAGAAACAGCAGAGGGAGGCAGGAGACCGTCAGGAGGCAAACTGAAACAAAGGGTACAGATGTCCCATCCAAACCCATTACAAACCCAGACCTAACTGCACACTTACCACCTCTGCAATAGAGAGCAGCATCACAACAACAATGAGACTTTGTCCGAATTCATAAATGCTCCGATTCAGCATCTCATGCACCTACGATACAGGACTTGACGATTCTGTTGATGCTAACAGCTGAGCCCAGTGAACAGTTGACCACCTCAAAGTTGGACCATACAACAGGGAACCATCAGAGGACCTCTCTCCTCAGTGGTACCTGAATATGTAGCGGTTCGGGAGGTTGGGTGGGGGCCTCTCTGAAGCCTCCGTCGGGCCCCTTGAGGTTCACCGGCAGTTTAGTCTGAATTAAAATTATCTCTTCAGAGAGACACAGACTGCGGGAGTTAATCGTTCTGTCCTGAATCCACTAGAGGATTACTATTTTTTATTACTGTCACACTTGTTTGCCTTTGCTTTTGTTGAGCTGAATCTATTTTGAGTGGATCTGCGTTTTGTACCTAAAAGTGAATTCTTATGTTCTGATCTCTGGTTAAAGGCTTGATTACCTCTGGGGCCGCCTGCACTAAAATGTGTACAGTGCACACTCGTGGCACTTGAAGGCACTCTGGATAAAAGCATCCATTAAATGGCATATGTTATGCTGTGTGATGCAGATTTCTTATTTGCTTCGACTCCCGTTTAAGTACCCGGGATCTGAAGGCTTTTTAAAATAACTGCTTGAACTCCCAGGTGATATATTTGGAAATTATCTCCATCATCCAGGTGGAGCAGTGGCCAGTTTGGAGAGCTGACAACATTTTCAGTAGAGGTGTGGATCGTCACACATTTGAAGGATTTTATAAAAGCCAAATATTGTCTCTGCAGCATCACCACACACCTGATGTCTGGAAGTGAAAAAAGAAAAACTGGAAAAGTTTCTGTGTTTTGTGTGCAGCCAGTGGCAAAACCAGTGCATCTATTCTGGAATAAATTATTATGTTAATGGTTCATAGGAAGAAATAATTGCATCACTTGTAGTATTTTGTCATCTCCTGAGAGATCATCACCTCAATAACATCCACACAGACGAGTCTTTTTAAAGAGGTGATAAAACTCAACGTCTCAGCTTTAAATCAAATTCCTCAGATGTTTAAAAAAAGATGCTGATTGCCGAGCGGCTCCTGATCTGCAGGAGAGTAAAGTGGGATGACAGCGAGCGGCAGCACAAGCCGGAGACAAGGAACCGAAATTTAACTGAATCAGCAGAGCCGTGGATGTGGACCGGAGCCAGCGACGCAATCCCGGAGAGGACCGACGGCGCTGAGCACAAACAAACACAACGGGGAAATAATTGAGTGACAAAGTTGTAACTTAATGAGAGAAAAGTAGAATTTGAAAAGTCAGGATTTTTGCACTCGTTTGGACTTAAAAAAAAAACAAATGTAACAACTCACCTACGAGAGAAAACTTTTCAGGATGAAATGAGATCAGTTCACAGACCTGAAGTGATGCTGCTCTTATTAACATCGACCTGATTCATCTTCAGAGGTTGTGTTTATCTATTGCTGTGGCTTCTCAACAAAGTATCATCGAGAGAATTAAAAAAGAAACTGACATTTAACACGAGTACTATGAATGATATTTAATTTTTACATTAATCATTTTGAAAGAGTGTGATTGCAAAGGCAGCAGTTCAGGATTTAAATACTGTCAGGAGGTTTGTTTGTTTTTTTGATAGCGACATTATGGGAAATGTTATGAACAAATTGTGATGTACGTCTGAACAGAAACAGATTATTACCTAAGGAGCAAATTATTAAAATTTGAGTCAGATCACAGGAAGACTGAATAAATAATCACTATTGATAATGAGTGAACGTTTTAACAAAGACAGAAGAACCACTAGGGGGCGACAAAATACCAACAACTGAACTACGATGAAGCTAACGTGGCCATGTTGGTTGTTTGGAGCAGGAAGTGACCATATTTGGATATGAAGGGAGGAGTGAGGAGGCGGGTCTGACCCTTGAACCTGAGAACACTGTCCAATCTGTAAGAGGCTGGAGTTCATTGGCGACCAAACTAACCCCGCCCCTAACTCCTCCCCTTCTCTCAGTATCATATCTCCTCAATGATGAAATGATTTTCAGACGGACACTGTCTAATGTGGATGAGACTTGACTTCAGAGCTGCTTTCATTGGAGAACAAAGCTGTCAATCAAACTAAGCCCGCCCCTAAATCTTTCTAAGCCAAATATCTACTTATTGATGAAATGATTTGATCTAATGACATCAGAATGACATGAGGAAAAAAGTATTGACTCAGTATTTCAGGAATGACCAGTTTTGAATTTTTTGGAGCCAGCACCTAGTGGCCATGG
>OOFC01043649.1:0-11194 GCA_900323345.1 Pseudochromis fuscus | reverse complement strand
TCTACTGATGTTGTAATGATACAAAGCTGGTTAAAAATCAGTTACTTTCGTGCCTTTTCAAACTTCAGAGAAGTTTATTTGTGTTGTTTACATGATTTTTTGCACTTGATTGCTGAAATTTTATTTATACAAGTATATTATTTATTTGTTCATTAATTGTTCTTTATTTGAAACTTATTTGTCTTGTCTTGTCACTGTTCAGGCTGTTCAGTGGTTAATCAATGTCCAGCTGTTAATGACTGTACATCTTGTATTGCTTACAATATATTTACATTTAGATAATACATAACCAGTCTTTCATGATCTCAGTTACATGTGGGTGCATACTTTATGCATTAATGAGCGTGGTGGTTCTTATGTGGGGCTGTTTTAGAGCAGCGACTGCTCTGGGAGGGCTGCTGCAGGACAGATGTTGCTCCAGGATGGGGGTGTACGAGGCTGGGATTGGAAAAATCAGAGTATACCCACTACAATAAACTAGACTACACCACTGATTAAGTCCTTTAAGCCCGAGCGCCCCCCAATTGGGGGCCTGACTAGCTTCAAAGTCAGTGTTGTTTATTCGATGTTGATGATGTGAAGAAAACTGAAGAGATGACTCCGACGATACTGGATCATTTGTATAAAAAATATTTATCAGAAAAAAATACAAAGAGCTTAGCATCATACAGGCACCTAGGATTGCCTGGGAGGAAGCCAAAAAAGATCACCTTCCTCGGGTCTTTGTTCATGACCTTATATACTCCAAATTTACATAAGCATTTGACCAATAGCTAGAGAATAGAGAATAACCTAGGGTCTTGGTCATCTGAGGATCTGAGCCTCCCTAAAGGTCAGTGACCTAGGCTCCAAAGACATTCCACATACATCTGGTTATCACATCTAAACAGATTCTCCTTGCATTCCTACAGGCTGAAAAAACAACATAATCAATAGCATATGAGAGGAGATGACCAGATACTTCATCAGAAATCATGTGAAAAAAATCACTAAGCATGAGAGAATATAATGATGTTGCACATCAAATTAAACAGCAGAACATTGGCTACAAGAATATATCAGCCATTTTTACATGCCCCAAACACAGCTAAAACACCAACTAAATGAAATATGGAAATTATATTCGTGACGAATTTTTGGGTGCTAGTGCTATGAGACTTGATGCACAACGCACACACTGGCACTTAGACAAAAGCACAGAGTCTGCAGATTGCAACCATATCCCTCAAAGCTCTCTAAAACCACAGCATCCACGAAACATCGCCCATAGAGCAGCCAACAACAAAATCTCCTTTTCAAACTACAGTAGAAAAATTGCTCTTACCTTTCCTTTTTTGCCGGCAAAAGTTTAAGTTATTGGTTATTACACATGGGAACCAGTTGGTATGACTTCCTGGATTACACTGACATCATTTGGGGCGTTTTTTGAACCTTGGTTAGCCCGAGGGAGCTAAGTTTTTTTTTTCTTTTTCAAAAAAACTTTATTTGGAACAAAGTACTTACAAAACAAGTAAGGGACTAAATAAAAATATTTACAAATTGTGGCCAGTGTTTGTCATAATAAACAAGGAAACAGCAAATGTACTCAAGACTAGAGAAAAGATAAAAGGAACGATAAACAATGAACAAAGGCACAAGAAGGCAAACAAATCAAATCTAAAGAAGTCATTAACAGGGTATATTGCTGACATAATTTTAAAATGAGTTTCTTTTACTTTAGGAGTGACAGGGAAAGAAAGGTAGAAGGAGAATGATTTATTCCTTAAGGAAATCTAGAAACATTACAGTTTAAAGATACAATACTGTTGATATCATTATAGAGCATATGAATGATATTACAGAAGTTCGGGCCAAAATCAAACATTTGTAAGGCTATGAGCAAAAATTGATGCTTGAGTGTATCAAAGGCCTTAAAAAAGTCCAAAAACAGGATAAAACTGTTATGTTGAATCAGATAATTATAATCACGTATATCTAAAATTAGACGAATGTGGTTCTGAATGTGCCTTTCTTTGATAAACGCTGACTGAATTTCAACAATTATCTCGTTTATACCTTTCTTTCGTCTGTGTGCATAATCATGGGCTAAAAGTTTGTAGTCCCGAGGGAGCTAGTGATTACTCTGCGGTAAACAAGCGTATATCCGCCATGATGGCGTTCTGCTTATTCTGATTTGCTAACAGTGCTGCCAATCTCATGTTGGTGACTCTCGCTGTATTCTATTGGCTCTGACGAATCTAACGAGGTGTCAATCACTGAATTCGGTCAACCCACCACGGAAATACACCCTCGTGTAACTGAGGGAACCTACCTAGGGTTTCTATGCAGAACGGAGGACGCAGGACGCACAGCTCACGCATTGTTTTATCCGTGTTTGCAGCAGTATTTACTGTTTTTATTCGGCGAAAATGGCAAAAAAAGAACTTGCAAAAAAATGTAGTACAGTTGAAGTACTTAAAATGCTGGAGGAGGACGGCGGGAGCCTGGTTTGCGTTCAGGATTCGTCGTCAGACGATGAGGATCTGCTGCATCCAGACTATTCTGGCGATGACTTGGACTACGCTCCTTCATCATCAGAAAAGTATGGATTGTCTTATGAATGTCATATTTATCGATTTATTGGTGTCAGATTTTCACTCTATCTAGTGCTAGCACCTTTGTTAGGACAAAATTCTGGCATAGTTACATGGTCTGATTGTATACTGAACCGTTTTCTGCATTCAGAATGTTTTTTATGTACTCAAAATGTATGCAGTAACACTATTATGAGCACACAATTGGACATTTGAGTGCTGAAAAAAATATTTTGTGTGTGTGTGTGTGTGTGTGTGTGTGTGTGTGTGTTTGCCTGTGTGAGTGAGTGAGTGTGTGACTTCCACAGCACAGAATGTGTTTATGTTGTTTACATTTATTACAATTTCAGAACCAGGCCACTGAATGCATATATTTGTTTTCTTGCACATTTTGGATATGCAGTGATGAGGAATACGAGCCAACACGTCGCAGGAGAACGGTTCCAGGAGTTTCAACTCCCCAGAAGTTAACACCTCAGCGAGGCCCATCAACACCTCCCTCGAGCACTAAGAAGAGACGCTCCTCTGTGGGAACTTCACCTGCAGCCACCAAGCGTGCAAAGAAACTGTTTGCACCTACAGACAGTGAGGACAGGTGGCATGACAGAGAGGAAGAAGACAGCAAACCTGCTCCTCTCAGATTCATGCCAGCCAGGATCCCAGGTCCCACATTTCCCACCACCTTTGCATGGCCTCCCCTCAGCCTCTTCCAGCTATTCTTTTCTGCATCTGTTGTGCAAAAAATTATTGACAACACAAATGCCAATGCTGTGAAAAGAAAACAGGCTGGGATGAAATTCAAGTGGGAGGTGCTCACCATGAAGGAGTTCTACGTGTTCTTGGCCATTCTCCTCTTCACTGGCCTTGTTACAGTATGCCACAGGTCAGATTATTGGAGGAAGAAATGGCCATACAACTTCTCCTTCCCCGGTAACCACATGAAACGGGACCGCTTTGAAGCCATTTTGTGGTCACTTCACCTCAGCGACCCAAAAGAGGATGAGGAAAAGGATAAAAAAAGGAATACTGCTGAGTACGACAGACTTTGCAAGCTGAAGCCTCTCTACACAGAGATGGTGAATGCCTGTAGAGCACATTTCCAGCCATACCAGCATCTGTCCATTGATGAGCGTATGGTTGAAACAAAAGCCAGAATCAGCATGCACCAGTATATCAAGGATAAGCCGATATAAACTGTTTATGCTGGCTGATTCAGCAACAGGCTACACCTGGAACTATTTTATATATATACTGGCAAAAGTGAGTCCCCCACAGCTCACGGTCTGTGCTACTCAGCAGTAATGGACCTTTTGCCTTTTCCTCTCCTTGGTGGTGGCTACACATTGTTCACAGACATTTTTTATTCGAGCCCTGCTCTCTCCACTGATCTGTCCACTAAGAACTTTGGCTGTTGTGGGACCATTCGAAACAATCGAATTGGCTTCCCGCAAACCCAGATCAATGATCTACCCAAAAAGGCTGAAAGGGGGGACATTCGATGGATCAGAAGTGGCAAACTCCTGTTTGGAAAATGAATGGACACGAGAGAGGTGGCAATGTGCTCCACGGTCCATCAAGCCTACAGTGGACAGACGGTAAGGAGAAAGGTGAAGGAGGCTGGGGTGTGGTCAAACAAATCCATACCAGTTCCCGACAGCGTCACAGACTATAATCGCTACATGGGTGGTGTGGATTTGTCTGATGCACTTCTAACATTTTACAGCATCCGCCATAAAACCATGAAGTGGTACAAAACTTTGTTTTTCCACTTTGTGGATATTGCTGCTGTGAACAGTTTCCTTTTGCACAAGGAGCTGTTCCAGTTGAGGAAGGACCCCAGCCAGACAAAGCCCTTCACTCAGAAGCTCTTCAGGGAGCGGTTGGCCCTGGAGATGCTTGAATTTAGTGCATGCTCAGTAGCCACCCCACCCACTCCCTCCACCTCTTGCATGCCCATATTCCTTGACAGCCAGGAAGCTAGGGCCAGGAGGTATTGTAAGAGGTGCCTAGATGCTGGGAGGTCCAGGGTAAAAACGGCGGTGGTTTGCAGGAGGTGTAATGTTCCTCTCTGCCTCACCTCAAAGAGGTTTCCAGCTGTGGCACGATGGATAGTAACTTAGATGTATGTTACTGTCCATCATGGACAATGTACAATAGTGTAAATAGTTTTTTACGTTTTGTGTTTACAGATTTATAGAAATATTTAGTTTGCACTTTTTTTTTACAAATTGTTAAAAATAAATCTGTTCAATTTGGATTCAACTTCAGTTGTTTTGTGTGATTATTTTTTGAATAGGAAAATAAATAGGGGTCTGGCTGAATTTTCAAAAAAAAGCCAAAAACTGCTGTATTTGTCTGTATTGAATATTGAATTAGTGATATACAAGTGAAATATGTAGTTTGGTGCAGAAGAAAATTCAGATGGCACAGATGGTGCCATAGTGTGCCAAAATGTGCCGAAGTGTGCCAATGTGTGCCCTCGCCTGATGTGTCTGAACGAAAAACTGTCTGATTTTATTCTGCTTCACTCTGTCAGAGTCAACCTTTGCAGAGAGACTGTCCACATATAATGCTAGGATTTTGTTGAGGTTTAGAGCTGCAACTGGATCATTCCAAAGACAATTATCCTGAAATTGTTTGGGTTTTTTTTTTTTTTTTTAGGCGAACCTGAACATTTTTCAGTTGTGCTGTGTGCCATCTTCATTCACTCTTAACCAGTAACAAATGTACTGATATTTACACATCTGGATAAATCTTACAAGTGCTCCCTTTATTATGACACAAAAATTATTCAAATAGACCTTGTGGTTGCAGAGATAGAGTCTTTTTATTTTGGGTATGTAATTTTCGAGTAATAATCTGTTCAGAACCATTAATATTTCAGGGGTTTTCCCTTTTATTTTTTTACAAGACATAATCTGAAAGAATTATAGCACAAGAACAGGTGCAAAAGCTGATCATGATTTCAATCTCTGTCATCATCGTCATCATCTGTGACGATCAAGTTAAATGCTGCTGCACTCCCTGGAGTCTGCTTGACAGGGTGATCCTGGGGATTCCTGCATAACCTCATCCTCTGTGAGGATGCTTCTGACTGTTGCCTTACTCCCTGGAGTCTGCTCAACAGGAGGTGCTTGTTCAATTGTCCAACTTGTAAGACAGGAACAGAGGACACAGGCGCAGAGGTGCGAGATATCTAATGCAGATTTTATTCAAGAGTGAATGATCACCGGTTCTGTGAAACAATTCACTCTAAACAAAAAAAATCTTTATCAACAAAAAACTCTCCACTATGGAGGAAAAAAATTAGGCTATGAAAATGGAACAAAAAACACTCCAAAAGGGAGGATCGGCTCTCAATAAGAAAAAACACAAAATCACTCTAGGACAGAGGAATAAAGTTAAGACAAGGCTTTGGCTGCAGTCAGGACTGGCTTTAGTGAATGACAGGAGGAAACACTTTGGCACAAGACAGGGGAGACGCAGACTATTTAACACATGAGGGTAATGAGAAACAGGTGGACACAATCAGGAATCAGGGCAGACGCTGACAACACATAAGGAAGAGCAAGTGACCTGAAACGAGAGGAGAGTTAAAACTTCAAAAATAAAAACAGGAAGTTACAAGACAAACCATGACAAGACACCCTCACCGCGGTGTGACACAACTATGGGTGAGTGCATGACGTTTTGCCAGGTAGTAGTTTGAAATCGGATTACTGAGTCTCTCAATATTTACTATGCATTTCTGTGAATAAATGTAGATGTCAGATAAATGTAGATTTCCGAATCAAACTGCAACTTCTTTCGGAAAGTCTGATTTTCAGAGGTTGGGAGCTTGGAGGTGGGATCTGAAGATGGTGCGCAGTCCTCGAACCTTTTTCTCTTCTGTAGAGGCCGCCTCTGACATTCCCTCATCCTGCATCCCAAGTCCTCTGACAATTCTGACGTGCTGGAGTCAGGTTCGTCATCATCAGGTTCCGGGCCAGTTCCTGACTTGGCCCCGGTTTGTTGTTTTTCCATCGCCGCGAGAACCGGCCCCAGCTGCTAAAATAGGGGCCAGCTCTGGCCCCACTTATTTGCTGGGCCAGAGCTGGCCCCGGTGACTAAGTCAGTGACTGTGGGCGGGGTTTTTGTAGTGGAGTGTAGTGGAGTGTACTTGTAAACGGTAACAAGAAAATAAAATGGATATCAAAGCAAAGCAGCAGTGGTCTGAGGAGGAGACCCAGTGCTTCCTGGCACTGTGGTCTACGGCCAAAGTCCAAGCCAAGTTGGAGGGAGCGACTCGCACGAAGCTGGTGTACCAACGGATCCGGGTGGAGATGGCCGCTGCAGGCTACGAGCGGAGCCAAGAACTGCTTCTTAATAAACCAAAAAAAATAAAGGAGTACAGAGACCGGAAAAGGGAACTGGGACGCAGCGGCAGCGGTTGGCCCAATAGAAGTCCACACTTCGATGTGCTGGACAGCGTCCTGGGCGACAGACCATCGAACCAGACCACCGGGACCCTCAATTCAATAGTGACCACGCGGGGGTCGATAGATGAGTCAGCCGTGGCCGACAATGATCCTGGTAAGTTTTATTTCTCAAACAACCAGCCTACTACGAATATACTAACTACAATTGGCACACATTAATATTATGAACATTACGCCAGCTAATGCAGTCCAGGCACAGGAGTTCGGCGTCGGCTATTGTTTGCTAGCCAGTTAGCTGCTGGTAAGCTAGCAAACAAAGAAACAATGCCTCATAAAACCAGAGAAAAGCGGCAGCAAGATTTAAGACCTGTACTTAAAACTTCCCACGTCATTACACAATTGTCCATGTGATCATATTACTGAACTATATGGTAATCATTACATTTGCTAACATTCTAATTTGTATGTTGCTTATGTTCAAATGCAAGTACAAGTTGCCTAAATCATCAAACCAACGCTGTGGAATAAAAAGCACTTTAGAAATGCAATTCATTGAAATGCTATCATGCTTTACATGTTTTTGTTTGTTCATTTCATCTAGAATTGTCGACTTTGGACGAGGCCCTGCCACTGCCGCCATGTGACTGCAGCACGCCGCTACTGTCCTGCAGCTCGTCCTCCTCAACCAAATCCAGTAAGATTAGTTCACACTATAAACATAAACACAGTCAGTGTTTTTTTTTCAGCCTACTATCAACAAAAAACTTTTGGGTGCTTTTCTGTAGGAAAAAGGAAGCGCGACACAACATCCGAGCTGCAGGACTTTCTGGAGAGGTCGGAGGAGCACGTGCACCAACAAAACTTGAGGTACCAGGAAGCCAACAACGCCATGCTGCTGAATATGCAGAAAATGGAGCAAAACACCCAAGCATTGCTTGGACTCATGGACCACATGGTCACTTACCTGGAGGGGGTGCCAAGAAATTGAAAACAATTTGCCCCAGATTTTAAGCATGTGCACTTTATTTCAATAAAAAACACCTTTGTCATGAGAGATTCATGTGTTGTCTATAATTTATACAGTTCACATCATACCTCTTGCATTCAGACTGAAGAAAGCATATGTGTTCCCCCAATGTCAGTTTGTGCATAGTCAATACGTACCTTGGAACTTTTTGCAAGCACTGGTATATATATATATATATATATATCTCATTACTATACATAAAAAATACATATTTATATCTATCCTATGTGTAGACAAACCAATCTCCACTTAATTTAGCATCACCTGGAAAGCACAAACACAAATTGTTTTGCATAATTGTAAATACATTCAGGCTTTAAGGAATTCAATCATAGCAGCTCATATGTTCTGTCATACCAAGCTATATATACTTATGTTATGCTTACAGCTTACAGCTTAAGCTTACTACACACACACTACTTGCAATGCATATTCAACCTCCGGATAAAATTTATGTAAAAACACACATAATGAAAATGGGGCAGTAAAGCAGAAGCACAATTGTAGTTTCCTCATTTCAAAGGATTTATTGAAAAACACCACAACAGTGTGATGACCATCATATATGAATAGACCTCCAAGCCTGTAGGCACACAACCACAAAAAAATCATTGATCAAGGTTAAAATACTGCATCAAAGCAGCTCTAACGTCAGTCCCCTCTGGACTTCCATGTTCTGGTACTGGCTGGACAGGAGGCTGAATGTGTCCGTGTCGGCCTGGGAGCTCCTCCATAAAGTTATCTCCATGCTCCTCACAAATGTTGTGTAGTACACAGCTGGTCAGTGCCATTTTTTGCACAGCTCCAGTTTGCAGTCATTCCTCTTAAGGAGGCATCTCCATCATCCCTTCAATCTGCCAAAAGCCATCTCCACGACAGATCGTGCACTATTCAGCCTGTAGTTATGTGTGCTGTTCAGGGGTCAGTCTGCCTGTGTCCGAAAATGGCTTCATGAGCCAGTTCTGCAGTGGGTAGTCTGGGGCGCCAATCGGGAAATGTCCAACTTCACAGCCAGAGATGGTAATCTTATGTTGTCCCAGTAGCTGTCCATCGCTTAAGATGTTCCATAGCTGTGACTGATGAAGGACTGTAGCGTCATGCACACTTCCTGGAAAGCCAACACACACGTCCCTAAACAGTCCTTTACCATCCACAACAGCTTGGAGCACAACCAAATGCCATCTTTCTCAGTTGTAGTAGTCCCTGGGATATTCTTCGGGTGCAATTATTGGCATGTGGCTGCCATCTATTGCACCCACACACTGTGGGACTCCCCATCGGTTTTTAAAAAATGTGGCCATTTTGATGAGCTTCGCGGCATCGGAAGTAATGATGTGTGCTGGGAGAAGCACACTGATGACCGCATCACAGAACTTTTGTACACAGTTGAACACAGTGTTTCGTTTCTCGAAAAGACGTCCTTGGTCTGAGAGCAGATGTAGTCAAATGACTCCCGGGACACATGGAAGTTTTGCACAAACTGCTGCGCGCTGAAATCCGGTACTATTGTGTCCCACCAGTAGCGCAATCGTGGCTGTGTGCAGGCAATCGGCAACCTCCGCCTGGCAAACAGCCGTAAGGCCATCTATAAAAGTAAAGATAAATATTATCATCAACTTACTGCGTTTCTGTAAATGCTTAGTAATCGATACATGCGTAGTCAAAGCTAAGTAATCAAGCAAAGGCTAATACTAACACGTTCATTGCTAAGAATCAAAATGTATAATTACCAGTCTCCTCATACGCTGGCGCTGTTCCCTTTGTCTACGTTGAAGACTAGTAGTCAACGGTGGTATGTTTAGCCTCTGTATCTCCGCACAGACTAGCAAAGCCAAGAAAAGGACTTGTATGAATACGACGATGTCCTCCATTGTTGCTTTGTGGTTTCTATATGGCGCGGACGCTTTTAGGTAAACGACTACGTATGCAGCGACGCCCCAACCTGGCCCCCTGCCAATGGAAAAGAAAATCGGTTCTTAGGAGGACCAGCTTCTGAACCAATTGAGCACTGGCTCAAGCCCTAGCCTGGAACTGGCCCTGGAATCCGTTTGGTGGAAAAGGGGTTTGAGAGAGCTCATTCCCTGCCTGGATGCCGATAAAGAAACATCTCTCCAGTCAAGCAGCAGAGACAGCCATTTGAGAATTTTTTGTGTGCCTACAGACCTGAGGAAGACCTTTTTAAAGGCTGAAACACTGTCCTGTTTTTTTTAGTTGTTTTTAAAAGGTACACCTTCCTTAGTTCATTGTGTTTTTATTTTAATTGAAAAAGAATTTTATTTCATATTTTCACACACTGAAACTTACACATACTAATTCATATTTACACATACACCACATTCATACACACAATAGACACTGATTTAAAAACATTTTATTTCATAGATTTATTTATTTAAAATGGGTTTTTTTGAGGATGAGGGGGGTTGGACTGTGGTTTCTGGCACGAGACGCTAGAGAACCTGCCAACCTTATTGGGACCAAGACAGGGACAGGTCCGATGGGTGGGAGGTGAGTGCTCCTTCCTCCTCGGCACGACGCCGGGGAGGGTATTCTTTCTCTCCAAACCCTAACCTTATTCACAGCTCAAACTCTCGATGAGACAGCACTAAAGCACTCCTCTGCTATTTTTACCTGCTCTTTTGTGAATTTCAGTGTGCCAGACCTGAGGAAGGCTGTAAAAACAGCCAAAACTGTCAGGAAGGTGGGAGGAAGCAGGACCCAAAAATGCAGATCTTCCGGAAAACAAAAAGCGCTGTACAAAAACGGCAGGAAAAATACAAAACCAACCGAAAGTCCAAAACACTAAGAACAATCCAAAACTTCAAAAACTCAAGAAAGAAAACCAAAACCATTTAAAAAAAAAACCAAAACCCAGGAACAAAACAACAAGTGGGGAAAACAAGACACTGGAAGTAAACAAGACGACACTGGAAGACACTGGAAAACACTGGAAACAAGACACAGAAAGCAAGACGCCGAAAGCTAGACATGGCAACAAACTGGCAACAAGACAAAGAGACACAGGAGGTTAAATACACTGGGTAACGAGGGTCAATGGAACACAGGTGGAGAGGACAATCAGGGAAGGCTGTGCAGACGAGACAATCAACACAGGTGTGACCAACAGGAAACAAGAACACAAGAGACGAGAACTCAAAATAAAACTGGAAGTGACA
>OOFC01043647.1:0-13478 GCA_900323345.1 Pseudochromis fuscus | reverse complement strand
CTAACAAATCTCTGCCTCCCTTCTCTTATTATCCAGACTTATTGGGGTGGAAGTAATGGCATTTAGATATTTAGCCACTGTGTTTGTTTGCCCCAGGGTGCGTGTGTGCAAAGAGTACATGGGGGCAGATGGCATATGTTGGCATACGGCTTAAAAGGACTTAATGGAAATACTTAAAGACCTTGGCATGTGAGCTGACAGTGAAATTAATGCTAGTTAACTAAGAGACAAGCTAGGCCTGCACACATACAGTACAGATACATACATTTAATAAAGCGGTCCATACCAGAGTCCTGCATGGGTCCAAGTCTACAAACCTGCTTCCTCCGGCACAAACCTGTTCATCGCAGTTACCTCGAAGTCAGAGCTAACAGCCTGTTCCTTGAAATACACAAAATAACATCAGCGTAGTTTTCTCACATTGGTTTATGAATCTCATTTTGATTAAACCAAAACTACTCTGCAATGTGGACCAAGGGGCCTCAAGAGAATCATGTAAAAAAAAATCAAATTTATTCTGAAGATAAGGTCAGTTAATAAGGCTTTTATGTTCTTATTAGACAACAACAGCCTCATATAATATGACCAAAATGCAATAAAGTGACTTTAAACCATAATTAACCATATTTGGCTGGTCATGGATATTTTATTATTTGGCTGGATGTGAACTGAAGGGTGGAAGGTTGTCATTGGCATTTGCAATTAAAATAAATTATTACACCGGATTAGAGCTAGCCTTGATAATATTAGATGATTTAGATATTAAAAATACTCTGCATTCATTTTCATATTTGATTGGTTACATGCTACCCACTGCATGTAGTTAATTTTCTCCCAATGCCTGTGTCAGTGAATTTATATCTAAATATACTATCCTTCATATTCCTGTTACACAACTCTTTGTGCTGCAGCTAACCCACAACAGGTGCCTGAACCTGGACACCTATATATACAAAGACAAATGTGTCTCCAGACATTCTCAGCCAATGGGCACTTGTACATGCATGCAACATGAAGACCCAAACACACCCCACACAGAGTATTGATCCTTTAAGTAAGCAAATAAATACAGTAAATCAATGGGAAAAATCCATTTACAGATTTTTAAAAATGGATGAAAACAACTACAGTCTAAATACTGAGGATTACCGTATTTTCCGGACTATTGAGTGCAACTGTCCATACGCCGCACCTGTCTATAAGCCGCTATTGAATTTATTCAAACAGTTTCATGTGGTCCACTCTGACCAGGTCTGATGTGACGAGGCTAAATGTATCGGCAGCACGGAGCTTGTTGCTTGTAAAAAGCTAACGAGCTTTGTGCCGCCGATACTGAGCCACAGGGTTCAAAGCATCGGAAAAAAGTAGCGGCTTATTGTCTGGAAAATATGGTAAATTACAGATGCTGACAAATATTTTAGGGTAAAAAGTAACTAAAAATTGTGCTTTAGAAGTTTTTTTTTGTAACTAAAGCACACAGTTCAAGAGACTTTAAAGTAGTATAATGACGAAAAATCTGTATAGTGTTTAGTTTTAGCCCAGCAATAGACTGAGACGAAGTACACCCTGCACAGGTTGTCCCTGTGCAGGGTGTACTCCGTCTCTTGCCCCTCACCTGCTGGGATAGGCTCCAGCAGACCCCGCGACCCAATCGGATAAACGAGTATAGAAGATGAATGAACGATTGATTTAATTGTTTGTTTGGTTTTTTTTTTTTATATATAAAAGGCCATTATATAAAAACATGTTTTCAGTTAGTTCATCTTTTTTAGTTAAGTACATAACTCCACGTGTGTTCATTCATAGTTTTGATGCCTTCAGTGAGAATCTACAATGTAAATCGTCATTAAAATAAAAAAAAACACATTGAATGAGAAGGTGTGTTCAAACTTTTGGCCTGTACTGTAGGTGTAATCATTTGAACCTGAGTATTGACCGTTCAGTGTTTAATATTTTGTAAGTTCATAAAGCATTGAAATATATTTTTTTACATAAATCTAAGTACAGCTGCCAGTTAAAATTATGCTGTGTAAAGGTTCATTAAAAAGAAAAAATGCTCTGATATGACTTCATCTTATTAGGCACTTGGCTACCTCCCACTTCTGATACAGTATCTGCTCTGTTCTGCACACACACACTTGAACACACAGCAACATGTCCTCGGTTTGCTCCCACACACACACACACACACACACACACACACACACACTCTTGAACACGCAGTCACACTCAGGATCAGTAGATGTTATCTAAGTGAGCAGTAAACAGACTCTTTAGAGCCGGTCGCCTCGGGGTGCCTTCCTCTGGTTTGTGGCTCTGTGGGTCCTGTCGCACTGCGTTAGCTTTGGCTGACATGAAAGGCTCTAATGGTTGCTATTGGTGCCTCGAGGGAATGGAAATCTTAACATGAGAAAGACAGGAGATTCTGCTTAAATAAGTGTTATCATCGGAGAGTGTGTGTGTGTGTAAGTGGGTATTTTCGGGGCACCAAGTTATTTTTCGTGTCTCCTGTGGGGGGTTCACTCTGCTGCATCCGTATGTATGTGAGTGTTTGTGGACAGGAGCCAGGGTGCTTGCATAAGGCCAGTGTTGGAGAGCAGCTATTATGGTGATATAGAGTTAATTTGATCTATGTCATCCAACCACACGCCTAAATAGACCAGATGTGGGCTCAAGCAGAAAAATCAATTCTTAATGCATTTTTGCCCAATAACCTATTTACTTATTAAACCTGAATATTCATTAGTTTGTCTAAGTGATATTGTAACGTCATATAGCAGCAGTAGATTGGACGACACATCATATTTTAAATGTAATTATAATGCTAGGGTGCACTTATGTTGATAAGACATCAAAAAGGCTGCCTGATTATCCAGTCTTCAATAAAATGTGATCCAACAGTGCAATCGCTTGACAACCGGAAGGGAAGGGAAGCAGTGATGTAAAAGTTAAAAGTACAAACTTCACTCACAAATACTAAAGTTTTGAATACCATGTGCTGGGTTAAGTGGGGGTTACAAAAAACATTACTTGACACAGATCACTCAAAATGAACACAAAGTAACTCTGGTTGGGAAATCTCTAAAGGCTATATTCATTTTCAGGTTTCAAAAGTCAGCTCTTACCTTTTGAAATGCGTGTAAAGTTTCCACTTGTTAACATTCTGCAAAAAGTAATTACCATTGTGCTTATTAGACTTCGGTGAGACTGTTTTTGTTGACAGCAAAGCAAATTACAACTCAAGTGCAGCAACAAGAGAAAGTCCTTGTAATTTCCCTGTCGGCGATTAATTTGTTGACAATAACTGACGCTGCTTTGATGTGGAAAAAATAAAATTAGGGTAAAAATTATTAGATGGAGATTTGGAAAATGACTCATTTTAAAAAAACAGAGACTGAACACTTAAAGATGGTTTTCTGTTGTTGGATTATCACAGGCGTGATTTACAGAGCAGCTTGTCTTTGAGGAAAACTCTTTCATGGATGAAATATTTAATTGGCTGCCAAACATCAACCATGAAAAATTTTTTTGCTCATTATTATATTTGGTACGTTCATAAAAACAAAAAGAAGAGCAGTTCCTCCCATTCCTTCAATGATTTCTGTTCCACTTCAGGAACAGTTATTGGAGAGGAGATGCATTCAGTGTTTGTGTCACGGATGCACGTTTTCCATTTTTTTCATTCACCGTTAGTTGGAGCCCTTCACAGTCGATAGTCGATTTAACATTTGCCAGGCGCAACAACACACACACCAGCGTGCACCAAAGACAAAAATAAATAAATAAATAAAAGGCCACACCACAACTACAACCTCTGTTCCGCACAATATACATAAAAAAAACAACAACAAAAAAAAAAAACAAAGTCTAGTCATCCCATTGCCACAAAAACACAATACGGCAAATTCCCTGTGTGATTGCTTTGGCTTTTGCACCACTGCATACGTTGTGTGCTAGCACACTGCCATTGGTGGGCTGGGATGAGGTGATTGTAGCCGCACCTTGTAAAACATTCGGGTGTTGACTGCGAAGGTGGTACATGAGTGAGCTGGTACTCGACGAATATTTAAGCAGTATATTACAATACTTGCATTTTGCATTTGTTCTACCGTTTTTGAGGACGAAGTGCTCCCACGTGGTGCTTTTTCGTGCCCGTATCATGCGGAGATTATCTTTTTCTTGAATAAAGTGAAGTGGTACAATTAGATGGGAGAGCGCTGGTGGCCCCTGGAGGTGTTAAAATGCACTACAAGTGCATGTATGGCAAGAGCAAATGTCACATCGCAGTTAACCGGGCAAAAGGCTTTTAATCGGTTTCGCAACTGTGAACACCCCTAGTTTGTGTTGAACTCACAAAAATACATAAATGTGTTTTATCAGATTTATTTGTATACACATGAAAATATCCAATTGTTGAACATAAAAAAATATACAAAAAATACACAAGATGCCATCCCAAGTGTTTTACAGTGTAGGAAAATGCACTGAACTGATGACAATGGTCTGTAAGGTTCATGACAGACAGACAGACAGAAATAGGTAGACAGCAGTAATACACTTTCTACCACTTCCATGTTAGCCTCATTTTTGAGACCTGGTTGCTTCGTCCATTTTTACACACAGTCTATGTGTGGACACGTGGAGATACTTACCTGCACAATGTCAGGTCCATGCAACCTGAGCTGCTCTACTTAAAATACAGAAACACACGCACTGTTGTTTACTGTGAATGGCCTTGTGTGTGCAGTTTATAAGTCTCCTGACTGTCACAGCACAACATCTCACATGTTCGAAGACTATTTTCTGTCTGCTTCGTGCATTTTGTTGTCATTCAGGAAACATGTTTATTCACACCAGCCGACGGAAACTGAGCTGATTTGCATGACGATGTTTCGCAGCAGTTGACAGCTGTATGGGAAGTGTGTTGGTTGGTTGACAATAGAGGATGGCACGGTGACAAACGGCAGAGCAGCAGGAAACAACAGAAAGATACCAAATATAAACAATAACGGAAATGTGTGCACATTTTAAAGTAGACTTTAATATAAATCTATAATAATGATGTATGTGTTTTAGGCGCCTCTTTGTGGGCCTGTGAGTGTTGTGCAGTCATCTTATCAATATTTTATCATATCAGTTACAGTAATATTAATTAGGAGAGATGAAGGGATGTTTTGGTGTCACTTCCATATGCATACATTCCTCCTCAAACACTCCAGTAGGTATACGTACATGAGCACGTACATGTTTCTACTACAGCTCCGGTCTCTTTCTCACCAGTACACACACTGACACACACTGACACACACACACACACGCTCCAGATCATACCAGAACAGCAGCGTTATGTTTTCATTATGGAAATGTATTTTCTGACACAGAACATGTGTGTAATTATGTTTGTGCACAGGGAAAAGGGAGGTGTTGTACTGATTTTCAAAACTAGATCAGGGGCATTCACACACACACACACACACAGACGGCGTCTCGCCTACTGCTGTGAGCCACTTCTCTCCCTCTCATGCCCCAATCGCGGTCTTAAAATTGCAGATCGGATATTGAATATTGATAGATCCCCCACAGCCCCGCCCCTCCTCCCTCGCCTGTTTATAGCTCTGTTCTAATGAGATCACTTTGATTTCTTTTCATTTCTAATGAGATCACTGAACAACGAGGGGGCGATAAAGGCTAATTATCTCACTATTGATTAATTTATAACAGTTATTTTCATATCTGTAAGAAAAATTGTGTTTTCCTAGTTTTTCACTCTTTGCTTGAGGTTGTTTTTCAAACCGAATTCAGATAGAAAGAAGATTCGTTCTTATTTTTTTTTAGATTCATTTCCCAGTTGATGTAAGTCTTGCTTGAAGAGGCATAATCAAAGCTGGTCCATACATTTATTACACTATACAGTTTGGAGTATATGTGTCTTAATAGAGGTTGAAAGTAATAGGAGCCAATCTCAAGAGGTTTGAGTTCAAAGGAGTTTAAATCAGTGATACAACATGTTACACATTTAACTCAAGAGAACATGGGCAAAAAAATGTGTTACATTTTCATAGGTTTCATCCAAGATTGTGTCACATAAAAAATGTATAACTGGTGGTAACCGGTATTAACGGGCTTGATCAGATACAACTACAAATATTTTATTAACTAAAAGTACCCCTTGAATTTACCAGGTTGCTATATTTGTCTCAGGAAAATAAAATTTTTTCAAATGTCATTTTACTTCACAAATTAAACACTTCATGTTTGAAAGTGTAAATATGTATAAAATATACAATGAATGAGAATTAATTGTAAAATGAAGCATTGATTTTGTAATTTCACTTGTATTTGTTTGATTTTGTAGATTTACTGAAGTTCAGAAACCTTGAATAAACTTGTATTATCATTGCTATAGAAGTGTAATTGTTTTTCATAAACATTAAAAAGCAAATAACCAAACCCTGTTTTTTCCACCCAGTATTTTTTAGTGTATTTTACAGTATTCTTTGGCACCTTTTAAACCCCAAGGTCCCCCAATTGTCTCTGGTATTTTTCTATAGCTGAAATTTCAAAATAAGAGCTCAGGGCTTAAGGGGTTAAAGTTTTTTAAGTAAATAATGTACATTCACATGTCAACAAACGTTTGGACTCGAACCAGTTCTGACATTTACGTCAGCACCACTTGTATTGTCCTTTAGTTATATCTGTCTGTCTGGTTTCCACTATCTTCTCATAGCTACTGAAGACTCCTGAATGACGTTGCAGTTAAATGCCACCATTATGCTGCAAAGCCTCAGTAAACCCTCAGTCTTGTACTTCAATGTAACTTTAAAGTTAAATTCAAGAAAGACAAGGATTTTTCTTTTGTTCTGATGAAGTTTAAACTGTCACTTGCACTTCACTTCTAGGATATGACAACAACAAAGAGTCAGACACACAAAAACAAAACAGGAAAAAAGTAAGCATTAAGTGATTTCATGAATAAAGCAATGACATTCCCCCATTTCCAAATACTTCAAAACAAATTAAAATGGTTGTGTGTCAAAGCATATGTCTAATTAGGGAAGTGTGTTTATGTGTGTGTGTGTGTGTGTGTGTGCAGTGCTCGGGGCGAACAGAGAAGGCTAATGCGGTGGAAAATGTGTCTTAGCTGGGCCATGAAATAATGATGAGACACTGTGACTTAATCATGTTGACACACAGAGCTTCCTCTTCATCTGCCCCTCACTCTCTCTCTCATTCAAAGGCAAACTCTCTCCCTCTGCCTCTCACCCTCTCTGTTTTCCCTCACTTTTTTTTTTCTACCCCTCATGCTCTCTTCACTTCTCTGATAAACTGCAACAGGGTCTGTTTTGAACTGGCTCGTCCTATTCATGCTCATAACTTAATTAGTGTCATGTTGCTAACAATACCAAAGCTGCTTTAGAAGTCTGTGTTTTCCAAAAATCAAACCATCTTGAAGCTTGAAGGTGCAGTTCAAAAAAACATGCTACTACTGGTAAATAAAAGAGGTTATTAATATTTTCATCACATTCATTATTCTAATTAACTTTTTCTAATTGAATTCATGAGTGGCAAGTGGCAACAAAGCAAGATTTAAATTGCTAACTCGTACGCACAAGGGCTTCACAGGAAATAAACCATCCACGCTCTGGACACAACAACACCTGCATGGTGTTTAGGAGAGGATACAGATTTGTTCAGTGCATCCTCTCAGTCTGTTTTTTAGTAAACAGATACTCCTCTTACTCTTTTGCTTTGGTGACTGACTGGTAGCTGACGGCTTGTTTGCTGCTCCCTGCAGTCGAGAGGCTTGTTGTTCCGAGTGAACTCCGAGCCTCGGATCGTTGAAACCCACTCGCTGTAACCATCAGTAACCACTGCTGTCACCTAGTCGATCAGGATTGAAATCCTAATGATTAGAGCCTCTAACAACCACATCCGTTATCTTGCCCGGCTTCTTATTTCTCCTCCTGTCGCCTGCTAGCTTTTCTCACATGCTCCACTTCTTGGCTGGAAGTCGTGTATAAGATGCTGAACTTCTGTGACTTCATGAATGTGCTTTTCTCTCTCTCTGTGTTTAGGCGGCTGTACGTTTGAGGAGTCGTATAGCAGCTGTGGATACAGCGTTTCACTCGGTACCAATGGATTTACCTGGGAACAAGTCAACTCCTGGGAGAAACCCACCATGGACCCTGCCCTGCCCACTGGTGAGAGTCTAAATATGTCTCTGTGTTTCTTTTTAAGTGATCTATATAGTTTCTAGGGCAAGCTAACCATCTTTATTCATATTTTAATTAAGGCTGGGACACAGATTATGATTGTTGGACTAGTTTAGATTTGTGAGATCATAGGTGAATAGATGGCGTTGGACCCGGTCTGTTCCAGTCTGAATCAGTTACGTACAGTAGATTATACCAAGCATGAAAACTGAATAATTGGTGCAGTTTCTGGTTATATATTAAACCTTTTTATGACAAAATCTGGACTTCATTTAACATAAAAATGACATATTTAGCATTTTGTTCTATTTTTTCTTCAAGTTTTGCTTAATTTTTTATCAATATTTTTCTGTTTTGGTTGTTTCTCTGACATTTCAGTGTTGCGTGTCAGGGCTGCACATATGTGGAAATATTTATCAGTATGTAGAAAGTTAAATTGCAGAATACAACTTTAGAGTTGAATCAGTGATGTCACATATCTTTGAAATAAATCTACTCTTATTATCTCATTCAGGCCAAAAATTACAGACAAATTGTAGCCTATGTATTCACTGTTTTCTCAAGACATCAATGACCTGATGAAGGAATCACTTTCATCAGTTTCCTATCATGTGCCAGCGCCCACAATGTTTTTAATCCTACAGACTCAAACTTTACTTCCAAAGATGAAAACATTTTAAATACCGTCCTTTCTGCATAATGTGAAAAGGTCAACCTCTCTTTTTCTTTATAGCTCCATCTATCCATCTATCCATCCATCTTTCCTCCGTCCATCTGAGCTGGCAGTCGTAGTTGACAGATCGTGACGTGACCCCAGCTGGGTCCCTCTCCACTTGTCAAACGCCAATTGGCAATCAGACGGCCCGTCTATCCATCTCATTCCCTCACACACAGTTC
Organism: Pseudochromis fuscus; assembly: GCA_900323345.1. Classification (NCBI taxonomy): domain Eukaryota; kingdom Metazoa; phylum Chordata; class Actinopteri; family Pseudochromidae; genus Pseudochromis; species Pseudochromis fuscus. Next base: position 4,368 of record OOFC01043647.1, on the reverse strand, counting down.
TGCCCTTTTGCTCTCTCCATCTCGCCCACTGTCTCGCTTTTCTAACTCATGAGCTTGTCCCACACGTTCCTTTTCACACTTCTCTCACATTTCTCTCCCTATGTCTATATCTCCAGTCACCTTCTTCTCCTTTCCCTACTTCACTTATTTGACTGACGTGACTGTTTATCACAAACTCTCTTAGCAAAGCAGCATTAAAATTCACAGCTATGCAAATGAATTTAAAAAGCCAGAGAGGGCAGTCTCTCTCTCTCTGTTTTTTTTTTTTCATACTGACTGAGTCTGTGACAATGTTGAACAAGTTGTTAATATCCAACACTTGAAGTATGTGTTCACTGTTTTAAGGATTTTATGTAGACAGTAAGTGTTCATGGAAGTGAGCTATACAATGTGTTACTATACAATGTGCACATACCATGTAAATGGTATTGTAATTTTTTTGCTGCCGTTTTGATTGCAATATTTAAGTATTCAGATAATTGGGTGTATGTGTGAATGCTCTCACATAGACTACTTCCAGGTCAGGGATACAATCTGCAGTGATGGAGAACTGAAGTGCAAAAAAACCCTCTTCTGAGCCAACCACTGACAATATATAGAGCCAGGATTTAACTCAGCACAGGTGCTCAGTTTGTCAACTGTTTTGTCAGAGCTGGGCAGAAGATATAAACCTTGCACAAAACCACAGATATAATACAACTGCATGATGACCCACTGAGAGACACTACAAAGAGACATACAAAAATGACCAAAAATCATACAATAAACAACCAAAATGAGACGCAAAATTACCAAAATGAAACACAAACCAGCCACAAAGATACACAGACTGACCAAATAGGACACAAAATGACCTCAAATATTAAAATTGATAAAAGTGACACAAAATCAGATACTAGATTTAAAAAAGATGTCAGATTATCTCAAAGGTACAAACACAATCAAAATGAGACACAAAATGATTAAAATAAAAAGACAAAACAACTACAAAGATACAGGAAATGTGCCAAAAAGACACACAAAAAGCATGTATACAAAAACACCTAAAGGAAACACATAACTGACAACAAATATACACAGATAGAGCAAAAACAAACACAAATACAAAATGTCTTAAAATACATCAAATGATCCCAAAGACAAAAAAAATGACTAAAGTCAAACACCAAGAGGACTTTATTAATGTAAAAAATGATCAAAATGAAACACGTGCACTAGAAAAATACACAAAATGTCCCAAAATGAAACACAAAATGACGAAGTTGAAAAGTCAGTCTCAACACCTATTAATCATATTGTTGTACCCAGCGATCCGTTAACCTGCCCTATTTAACTCTCCCATCAACATATATTATCTGTCACTCATGTCAATTTTTGCTCCTATACATCATCATCATCTCGTCCTCCATTTCTTCTCCCATCATTGTCTCTGACATGTCAGTGGTAATGGGAAAAAAACTCGGTCAGCCTCAGCCCCCCCCTCACCACTCCATGATCTGGTACTGAAGATCAGATACAATTGAATGGGCATGAACACCATGCCAGTCCGGCTCGCCCTCTCAGTATGTATGTCTCATGTCAGTTATCTGTCTCATCTATCGTTGTGGGCGGTGGTTGTCAGGGGCGATAGCCATCACAGCCTATAAGCCCTTCCTCATCATAGACATCTTATCAACTGCACGCTGCACTGACAGCTATAGATCTGATAAGGCAGGACAAGAACAAATTGTCTGTCAGTCTCTTACTGTCATTGGTTTTTTCCCCTTTTCATTAAGTCTGCGAACGCTCACACTGGACTTCAGATGGCTACTTTAAAGTATCAGTACCACACTGTGTCAGTACAAGGCTCTCACTGTCAAAAGGTTTTCAACACTGATAAATGAGGCCTCTTCCATATATTTCACATTCTTTACCTGTATATAAAATACAAAATGTGTAATGTTCAGGGTGGTCTGAATTTGGACATGGTTCACTTAGTCTCAGCTAAATTACACCAAAGAAAATAAAAACATTTCATTTTACAGATTTTATTCTGTGAAACATTTTTTGAGTTACACAACAATATTATTGGCATTACAAAAATAGATTTGTAACTGTAAAAAATTACACAATTACTAATGTTTTTCCATAAAATCACAAAAAAAATCATTTATTTTACTATTAAACTAAAAACACACAATTACTGACAATTCAAATAAAACATAGGTTCTGTAATTTTACATCGATTTTTTTTGTGAATTGACAAATATTTAGAATTATGATTATTTTGAAAAAAAATGTGTATCTTTTATTATTTCTTTTAAAAATTCTTTATTAAATATTAAAAAGTCCCAAATTATACAAAATCTCATGTAAAATTAAAGCTTCGAACTGTTTAATTATGGAAAATTACTATATTTTGATGTAGAATATATTTATACATATTTTTTTTAAACTATATTTTTCATTTATCTTCTGTACTCACTCATCGAAATTGGATTTCGGGGGACTGCTCAAGCCTCGCCCAGCTGGCAACAGGTGAGAGGCGGGGTGGACCCTGGACAGGTCGCCAGCCTATCACAGGGCTAACAAAAAGACAACCATTCACACCTATGGTCAGTTTAGATGGATCAGTTCATCAAACCAGCATGTGTTTGAACTGTGGGAGGAAACTGGAGTGGCCAGAGAAAACCCACATCTCCACATGGCTCCACACCGAGCCGAGATTCAACCCCAGAACCTTCTTGCCGTGAGGTGACGGTGCTCATCTCTTTCCTCAAAGCTCTCATGCTTTAGATTTTCGTCCCCAGTGTGGCCACGTCATGGACCTGCACACAGGGGCAACCAAAACCCCTCGTGCTTTTGTCTCTTTGCCTCCAGTATGGACACAGTCATCATATAATCCTCTTTGTCGCTGCACCTCCATAATATTGATGTGGTTGATAAGGTTGTCATAGAGCGTAACCCACACTTGACAGCTTGTAGATGTGATGAGATTGGATTGGCACCATCGCACTCTCCATCTCTATCACTCTCTCTCTCTCTCCAACCTCCATTTAGACGTCATTGTCATAAAGTCCATAGTCCTGACAGCTCATAGATCTTAGGGTTAGCCGTGATTGGATTGGAATCAGCGCTTTAACTTCTTGTTTCATCATCCCTGTATTGACATAGTAATAATATAATACCAACCCCTGACGACTTATAGATGTGACAAGCTTAGATGGACATGAATGTTTTTCTATCTCTGATCACTTTTTCATAGACTGAATAATCCTGAGTGTTCATAAATCAGATAGTTCAACCTGTTTTTATGTATACTCCCACACACCCAGCTCACCTACTGTACTTCAAAGTTTACTGGAAACAGTTTGTGATTTAGTCCCAGATCAAACATGTTCAAATAAACGTGTTGTGTCACACGATAAAGTATTTAGTGTTTTTAGTCAGAGACCTCAAGCTTTTACATTATTACAAATGTATGTAACAAGACAGAAAAGAAATATTTTGAAATGTTTTGGTGTAGTAGAGTATTATTCTACTGAGGGACAAAACTAATACTTAAAAATAATTTATTACTAATTTATGACAATATCTCTCATGACATACTCAGTCAATATTTTTTATTCCACAAGTCATTCTGACATTAGTTAAAGTCAACTCTTCTTATTAGTGATCTGGTGGTTCATCTGAAAAACATTTTATAGTTGAGTAGATATTAGGAAGATTTAGGGGTGTGGTTATTTTTGATGGACAGAAGTGGTCTCCAATGAGACCAGACCTGAACTCCAGTCTCATCCACATTGGACAGTGTCCTCAGGTTCAAGGGTCAGCCCCGCCTCCTCACTCCTCCCTTCATATCCAAATATGGTCACTTCTGGCTCCAACAGAACAACATGTAAGACCAAACAGCAACTGGTGACTGTCAGGGAGCAGGCAAGGAACATGGACTCAGATGCAGACACCAAGGCGAGAGCAGGTTTATCTAAAGTTATTTTAATTCAGGCAGAAGTATCCAAAACAGCAGGCGAAGACAAAATCCAATGGGCAGGCAGAGATTCAAAAAACCAGAAAACACTATGACTATGAAACAAGAACTGTGAAACATGAACTTAAGGCTGGCACACGAGCGAAGTCTACAAACAAACTGGCACAAGACAAAGAGACACATGAGGTTAAATACACTGGGGTAACAAGGGTCAATGGATCACAGGTGGAGAGGACAATCAGGGAAGGCTGTGGCGACGAGACAATCAAGACAGGTGTGACAGGAAACAAAGCTTGGGTAAGAACACACAAAGAACAAGACTATCAAAATAAAACAGGAAACATGGAACATGAACTATAACAGGACCTGAAACACAGAAAACTAGACAAAGACCAAACAAC
>OOFC01043646.1:0-13979 GCA_900323345.1 Pseudochromis fuscus | reverse complement strand
GGACGGTGCGTTGCTGCCAGGCCGAGCAGAGAGGAGAGAGGCCGACTGATGAGAGGAGTTCACAAAAATTAAAAAGCTCTTCTTGTTTGTACCGGAGACTCGACGCTGCAGACGCAGCAGCGCCACGAAGAGGCAGCGTCGTTCTTTGTCCCTCCCCCAACTTCCTGTCTTATTTATGGTGTCCCTGTCCATGTGCCCTGTATGTGTTTGTTGTATTTTTTGTTTCTTGGTTGGTTCAGGAGCTCCTCTGTTCCTGTGATGAGTAACTGTGGTGGCCAGGGAAGCAAAGGAAGGTTTTTTCAGTGTGGTACCAATAAGGGAATGTCTTTTTGCACCGTGATGAATTGTTTTGAGCTGAGCTGATGATTTTGCCAACGTTGCTGAACTTCTCAGTGTGTTGGGTTTCAGGTGGAGCCGCTGGAGGAATCCCCCACTCCTCACCTGCTGAACATGAAAACTGCATCCACTGAAAACACTTGTTTAGTAGACACAGGAAGCATCCAACAAACGGTCGTTGTGCAGTATTAACGCAGGGTTGAAGCTGCGGGGCTCCTCCAGCGGCCGCCGCTCCAGACACCACCAGATTATTATCCTACAGACAATGTGATAACAGGTATATTTATTTTAAAACTATTTATAGATAAAACAAATATGTTCTAGCGCCATCATTTTTTACATTTCATGTTCATTCATCCTTTTAGTAGGTTTTTATGAGGACAGAAGTACCCGTATTAAAGTGTATAGACAGCGTATTTATTAACAGCAGAGTTGAGGACATGAAATAAAAACGCCACAGAAGGACGAACGAGTTTACAAGGAAAGCTTCATTCCACCTGTGTGACTCTCTGGAAGCTGTACAGTCTTATTTGTTTTGTGTGTCTTTGTCTGCCTACAACATTGCACTGATCAGATTAGTTGTTTGATTTCCTGAGCTGAAGGCCCAGCAGCAGCAGCAGCAGCAGCAGCAGCAGCAGCGCCGCTTCACACTTCACATCAACGCTTCCATTGTTGTTTACAAAGGAGATCAAAGAAAAACAAGAGGGGAGGGGCTTGTCAGGCATGGCCGCCGCCCCTTCCTGTCTGGACCTTTGTGCAGTGCAGTGGGCTCTGCAGCAGCAGCAGCAGCAGCAGCAGCAGCAGCAGCAGCAGGACGGACTGAGATGTAAAGAATGTGCGTCTGTACATAAACACTATCTTTCTGTTGGCTTTGGTTTGTTCCTCTCCTCAGTGTTAGTCCGAGGTGCTCCTGGAGTTTTTTATTTTTTAGTTTGGTGGTTTTCTTCCAAACGACCCGGAGAAGTGACTTTACTCCAAGTGTATGACTGTAGCTTTTAGTGATGTCCAACACTGCTGTCTATAGGCATTTTAACCCCCTAAATAACCCCTCCCACCAACAAACTCCACTGCATGTACGATGCTTGGGACAGCTGGGCTCTCGCCGTCCCCTCCCCCCTCTTTGTCATCACCATGGCGACAGCCCGGCAAGCCACGTGTCTGTATATAGTGAATGTTAAGTATTTGCAAGTACTTTTTCTGCATTCATTTCTCTGTTTTTTTTGGTTTGTTTTTTTGGTTTTCTACTTTTTCTTTCAGATCCAGTGTGTTTAGTGGGAGTCGTCCTTCAGGTCGCCACATTTCCAGTCGGACCCTTTCTGTGCAAGTGTGTAATATATTTGAATGTTTCATGCTTGTGGACTCTGTAGTCATCCAATTATTCTTCTTCTTCTTTTTATTTCTATGTCATATATCGCTGGGTTTGTTATACCACTGGATGTACAAATTGTAAAGCAAAGACACTAGAGAACTAAGGCAGACGCCAATTTTTTTGTTTGTTTTGTTTTCTAAAAAGCTGAAATGTGATCATGCAATAGTTTTAAGGATAGAGGGAGGTTATATTATATTATAAAGGCCTCCGAAAACCTTTTTTTTGGGCCTCATGTTTGCATCATCAGAAGGGGACAGTTATGTGGTCATTCCAGCCTTCATGTTGCTAACACAGACTGCATAGAGAAAATACTGTATACAGTCTGTGGTTGCTCAGCACTGACGTCACCGCTGTCCTGCAAAGACACAACACACGGCGGCTGCTTTAAGGTCAGAGATTTCATATCAGTACAAGTCCGGAGCCTTTGGAATAAAGAGAAAAGCAGAGTTGTGTCGTTGTTGTTGTTGTTTCAGGACAGTTCTTCACAACTTCAGGCTCATCCAGGACGTGAATCCATGAATTCAAAGCCATCTCAGTCCTCACTAGTTCTTCCAGCAGCCGAAAAATAAAAGCCCCCCCACCTCTTCACTTCACCATGAGGAATAATTAAAGAAAGGAAAAAAATAGAAAGCACATAATCATCTCCAGTGCCTCTCTGCCCACCTTCAGACATCACTGTAACTCCGCTTCAGATGTAAACATATGGGCATGGTTCAGTTTTAATGGCTTTAATAATAAAATACAGTCAAATGTGAACATTTGGTTTCTTCATGTTTGTTTTTTATTTGTATCCACAGAGCACCAATTTCAGCATGAAAAGCATTTGAGGGACGAGAACAACAAAAAAAACACGAGTGAGGAAAGAGGCCCGTTGATGTCGGCCAGAGGAATGTAGAGAGGTGTCGTCCTGTTGAGGCGTCACTGAGCGTGCACCAGAGCGCCGGCTCCCTGGCCGTAACCGAAGCCTTTGGGCCCAAAGTTCTTGGCGTAACATGCTGCAGAGGGAGAGAGGGAGAGAGGGAGTGTTAACAGGCTGCATCTGAACAACCTGATGAATGCTGCAAGTCTGAGAGTCACAACAAATCCCCACTGCCCTTTGATAAGGTCTTCATCCAGCCTGTCTGTAACAGCTGACCTGAGCACAAACAGGTCAGACTGTATTACCTTCATACTGTGCACTGTCAGCTGATCTGGCAACACAGAGCAACACTCTGTTATTCCTGTTATTATTCAGACAAATTCATGAACAGCTCATTCATTTTGATTGGATTATGACCACAAACTGTAGCTGGCAGTTGTACATAAATCACAAAAGTGCATCAGTGAAGAGTCTCCAGCTAAGAGAAGCATTAAGTTCTTCTGTGGTTCAGGTGAATGTCCCTTTAATCTCTGTCCTGCTGCTGATTTTTTTGAAGTTTACAGCAGCAGTGGATGGTGACTCTAAGCTCCAGCAGAGGGTCAGTGAACATGTTAAACACCAGGACCTGACAGTGAAGCAGCTGAGTGGAGTTTCTATATGGATGTAGGAATCTGTCACTGCAACATGTGAAATCCTCTGTCAGCTGCAAACACAGAACAGCTGTGAGCCCACTGAAGCCTGGACACTGTGGGTGGACACTGTGGGTGGACACAGGGTCAGCTGTTTGTCTCACATCAACATGCTAAGTTTCAAATATTGTCTCGACTCAGGTTGAGGTGTGAAATTCAATTCTGTGCACATCATCCCTACATTATGAAATGAAAAGCGTTTGGAAATGTGATGTCTGCTGTCCATATCTGAGAGGAAATGTTTCTAAGAACACATCCAGATGCTGCATGTCTCTGTGGGAGGACAGCGAGCCCTCCAACACAAAACCACCGAGCGATGGCAGCAGCAGGAGCTGCTCGGGTTTTGGAGACGAGATACAACATTCCTGCTCATCAGTACAAGGTTTCATTATCAACAAACATCCCTGTGTGTGTGTGTGTGTGTGTGTGTGTGTGTGTGTGTGTGTGTGTGTGTGTGTGTGTGTGTGTGTGTGAGTAGTTTTTGTTCAAACTGACCCTCAGTGTGCAAAAAAGTGCTTTACCACTGATGTCCACTAGGTGCTGGCTCCAAAAGACTCAAAAGATGTCATTAGCTCAGTCAACTCTTCTCACATATCTGGTAGTCATCTGAAAATCATTTATCATCAAGGAGATGGTAGACTGAGAGAGGGGAGGAGTTAGGCTAGCCAATGAGACCAGACCTGAACTCCAGTCTCATCCACATTGGACAGTGACCTCAGGTTCAAGGGTCAGACCCACCTCCTCACTCCCCCCTTCATATCCAAATATGGTCACTTCTGGCTCCAAACCACCAACATGACCACATTAGATACCAAACTCCTGACCTCTAAATGTGAGTCCACAAACCAGCAGGTGGGGTCACAGTGACTACGTCCACCCCTGATATCCAGCCTCTGGTCCTGCAGCCAATCCAGCACCGCGCTCAGTTCCCTCTCTGTTCATGTGATGACATCATCCCTGCAGTGACTGTCTCTTTAATCCTTTCAGATGATGTCACTGCTCTTACTGTTCACTTCAACCACGTTACAGCAGCTCAGTGTTTTATATCAAAGTTCAATCACATTTACTTCCTGGTTAAAAAACAAACAAAACAACATCATCATGTGACTTTCATCATCTTCTCCAGACCAGTTTCAACCAATAGCATCCTTCCATCCACCGGTCAATCAGCCTGCTGTCAGCAGCACAGTTCCCACCAGGAAGCAGAGCAGTAGCAGCTGTCAGCAGTAGTTAGTAGGAACAGTAATGGTAGACAGTATGTAGTAGCACTATTACCCAGTAACACAGCTAGCTCTGCTGGTTCATTGTGTTGTTATTTGTATTTTTTTAATTGCTTGAATGATTTATGTTGAAGACTGTGATACTTTGTTTAATAACCACTTAGTGTTTATTTAATGTTAGGTGTTAGTTTGGTCTGAGAGTCATTGAGTTTCACTGCTGTGTATGTCCTGTTCACACTGTGCTACTGTACTGATTGAGACGTTTGAATTTTTCACTTTGGTCCAATCAAAGTGCTCCAAACATTTTGCCCCACCTACTTATCTTGTTTCTGCCTAAACTGTAGGGACATAGGATTCAGCTGCTCCTGGTCCTGTGCTGCAGGACTGTCCATCCTGCTGCAGCGTCTCTGTGTGCTGCTCTGTGGGGGACAGTCCTCTACATATGTTAGTGAGCAGTGAGACGCTGCACTGCTGTTGGAGGACCCAGCAGCAGATTGACTGAGCTGATAGTGAAACGCTGCATGGTGGATCTGTGTTGTTTTTGCTGTGTCTCTGTGACATCTTAGCACTGACAGGACTCCAGCAGGACTGTTGTGGAGCTGTGACAGATCATTACACACACTGTCCTCTCACCTTTGCAGTAGATTTCTCCATCTTTCTCCGTCTGGGTGGTCGACTCCAGGCTCTTGCCACATTTTGCGCAGCGGAAACAGTTCTTGTGCCAGGGCTGCAACGAAGCACAAACAACTGACATGTTTTACCTGTGGTGGCAGCTGTTTAATCCATCTCTAAACTCCACTCCAAAAAAAGATTTGGTGCAGCTGATAATTGCAGCTCATGTATCATCACTTCCTTCATTAAATCCCATCAAAGCTGCTCAGTTTTCCCACAGCCTGCAGCCTCTGTCTTCATTATACAGAAAATTACAGGTCGTGCTGCAGTCAGAGAGGAGTCTGCTCTCCCTCCAGAGAAACACTAACAGCTCTCCCTCTGATGACATCACCTGCTGTAAATCAGCTCCAGTGTGAATTCACAAGTGTCAGGAAACGGTCCACTCCCACTTCTCCAGGAAACACAAATCTCTTCTCCTCTCATGTGAGACTCATTGATTTTCTTCTTCTGAACCAAACATCCTGCCGATACATCCTGAGAGCGTAAGCCTCATGACTTCATCTGCTGTGATTCAGAGCATCAAACCACATCTGCCTGAACCCCCAGCGTCCACAGTCATGTGATTCACACCAGCTGCTAGGAAGCTGCCGTCCAAACTTTATGGAGCGGCTTCAATCAGGAAAACAGGGGTTTGTGTTCTCTCATTAGGGCGACCACACCAAACCTCCTGCATGTGGCTCTGCACTGGAAAAACATGTGTGTTCAATCTGGTCACATGCGCTTCAGCCCTGTGGGTTGTGATGCAGACTGTGATCCTGTTCAGGAGGCTGTCAGTGGCCTGGTGGTCTGTGATCATCTGTAGCAGCTCCAGCATCAGGAAGCTGAAACACTGCAGCGTCATCAGTGAGGACACAGGGAGCTCCAGCACAGAGCAGCACTCTGCAAGTCTCAGGCTCCCAGACACACACTGCTCATGGACTACATCAGTGTTGCCATGACAATAAATAAATCCTCATCCTCAGTCATCATTTTTACAACTTGGCTGAACTGGTGAAATCCAAATATTTGGCTAGTGTCCTCAGTTTAAAGTGCTTTGGATCCAAGTGTGTTTCTCATTGTACAAACTCATCCTTCTGGCTTCAGGCTGCTCCATTCATCACATCCAACACTCACACATGAGCAGTGATGCAAAGCTGTGTGATGCTGAGAGGATTATCATCCATTCATCATGAGTCAACACAAGGGGCTAAAGACGCTGTAGCCACAGTGATGTCATCATGAAGCTCTGAAGCAGTTCTGCTGTTAAAATCTGTTTGTTTGTTTTTTGTTGTCGTTGTTTTGACTCAGTAGTGACCATATTTGGAAGAGAGGGAGGAGCTGAGGAGGGATGAGGAGGTGGATCAGATTGTGGCACCGACCTGTGAGTCAAAGCAGCTCTCCCTGTGATGAGGCAAAAGTTAAAGCCTCAGAACAATTTATGAAAATGAATAATAGTTGTTATAAACAGGGAGATCAGCCACAGAGACCATCATGTTGTTGTGTTCACACAGATGTCCAGGATTAACTGGACTTCACCTGCAGTTTTATGACACTGGATTGTAACTAATGTTCATTAGTTCAACATCTGACTGATCACAAGTTTGTAATTGAACAAATGTAGACTTGGTGACTGTTATATTATAATCATATATAATCATGTATTATTGTTAGAAACTGGGAAACGTGGGTAAACCCAGTGAGCACTGATTCCTGTTTTATTTGTGCAGTGAACCAACATGTCTGATGAGTGAAGTGTGAACAGTCCTTATAAACTCAGACGTATTAACACCTAACAAGGTGTCCTGACATCATGGACACCTGGATTGTTAAATAGTGAAATAACTAAATAACAGAGATAACCAGGAGCCACACAGCTGAGCTCTCCTAATGATCTGTCAGGAAGTGGTGCTGAACAACTTCTATCTTCTCAGATGTAAAAACATGTCGCTGGTTTAGACCTTTAGACTGAAACGCTGTGAGACGGTGTACTGGACATTCATCAGCTGCTGTCCTACAATCATCAGATGTCTCCAGTGTGTCAGCACCTAAATCGTGCTTTACATAAAACCCTCACCTTGCCCGCCCCCATGATCTTCTCAGCTGCATAGACAGAGTCTCCACACCGAGCACATTTCTCCGAACCTCCAAACTTCTGGGCAAATTTGGACGGGTTGGGGTTGGTGGTTGGTCTGTGAGTGTGAGTCCTTGGAGGGATGGAGGACAAAGAAAGCATTAGATGACCTCTTCCAGGAAAAGTTCAGTTTATGACTCACGGTGAAGAATGAAAACTGATTGTGGAGGGAACTCATCAGTTGATAAGTTCTTACGCAAAACCAGTAAAACAGTGACGTTAAGTGGCTGGTTGACTTTAGCCTCAGGTTGTGTCTGCAGTGGATCCTCCTGTTTCTCCAGAGAACATTTCCTAGTAGCAGTCATTGGGTTTTCATTGATTAGACACTTTAAAACCAAGAGCCTGACTTCTGTTCTCAGTTCCTGTGGGAAAAGGAGCAGGTCAGCCTGGGCCCCGGACCCTGCAGCAGTGCTTATCGAAGGGTGAATGCCAGCCCCAGTGGCCCCTGAATGAAGCCCTTTGTGGTGGAGGACACAGAGCAGGATCCCTCTGCTTACATAATCAACTCTTTCATAACTAGAACCACCTGACGTCTGGATAAACACTCTGCTGAGGTGTGTGTTGGACTGTGTGTGTTTCTGGCAGCTTTACATGCTGATGGTACGTCTCTATACATTCTGTACTGTTATGTCCGACCTCGTATATTGGAATAAGTCGGGAGGCACTTGTAGCTCTTTCACTGAAGCTTCAATATCATGGACTCACTCCATTCAAGTCCTGCCTTCCATAACAATCCTTACCTTAATGTGTCCCCGCAGATACACCCCATCACATTAGTTCCTATCTGTATGCCCTCAGTACACATTCAACATGGACTTCTGGTCCTCAGAGATCTAAGTGGACCAAAGTATCCACAAAGTAGACCCATCCCGTCTCAGGGCCTCTACAGCAGGCAGCTGTAGGATCTGTCTGTTAGATCATGGATTTCACTTTTCCATCATTACTCTAAATGTTGGACTTTTATCCTCTTGGATCTACAATGTTCACCAGAGCAGCTGGAAACTGCTCCGACCAAGCTGGATTTGATAAAGAGACCGAGCCTCTGCCAACATTCAGAGCAGCTTTGTGGTTCAGACAGCGATGAACAGAGGATGCAGCGCTGCAGAGGGTTGGATGCTCTGTTTAAAACATTTAGATACACACATGGTGTGTTTTATCCATGTACGTTTCCTCCTAACTGGAGCTGGCATTCAACAAGTATCCTGGGGTCTCGGGGTGTAAAGATGAACTGATATGAATCAGTGTGAACATGAAGATGTGAGTGCACTGATCCTCTGCCTGTGGATTGATATCACTGTAATATGAACCAGACAGTGGCTGATTTTAAAGTTATTCATCAGGTCACTGAAGCACAGCAACACTGTCACGATGACTTGGGACTATCACATGACTTAAAGCACAGCTATGTTAGCATAATGTTGCTTGCTAACATGTCTAAAACATGTCCAGCAACACTGATACGAGTCAGTCCATATGTCCATCTCCTGTTGGCTCCATCACAGGGAGCTGTTTACTCCTGGGCTCTGAGACTCTGACAGCTCCAAATAAAAGCTCAGTTAGAGGACAGGAAGTGCTTTAATGTTCTGGGTTGATATGGACATGTTAAGAGCACATGCTGGTTGCAGAGAGCAGCTCTGTCACTGTCAGCAACCACAGCTGATCAGCAGCCTCACACAGTGACCTGTGTGACCTCGCTGCAGCACTTGGGCAATTATTGTTCATGAATGATCCTTTAGTGAGACATTTCCAAATGTCAATCACAGACCACTGTCCACTGTCACCAGAAACACTGCAAACACACTGCAGACACAAGTCAACACAGCTCTGATGAAGCCCAGTCACAGACACACACAACACCAACATCAGCTCTGTACTGGATGTGATGATTGTGTGACACTCATGCAGCAGCTTACTGTTCAGGTTTGATTCCCAGCCGCTCCCCTCGGTCCATGTTGAGTGTTCCCGCCCCCTGTCCGTAGCCATAGCCTTTAGGGCCATATTTCTTCCCATAGCAGGACTTGCAGTAGATCTCCTGGTCATGAATAGCCAGTGTGGTGCTGTCTAAACCCTTCCTGCAGACCACTGAGGACACACACACATACACACACACACACACACACACACACAGAAAGAGGCAGTTATCAGTTATCAGTTATAGCTTTCAGGTTCCAAGCAGCAACAAATATTCAGGGACTGAAACGTAGGCTGTAGATCAAAGATGGACGTAGCCACCAGGTCTCAAGTGTGAAGCCAATGCAGAAGTGCTGAAAAGTGCAGTACCACCAACAGCCACCAGGTGCTGACTCCAACTGACTTCAATTCAAAAATGTCATGAAGTGTTTGACAGTTACAATTAATATGCATCTTTCAGACCAAGTCAATAACACACTAAAGGAAACTTGATATTTCTGCCATAGTTATTCAGACCTTCATGGACAGAGGATTTGCTCTGTCAGTAGTGAGTGTTTCCAGGTTTGACAGAAAACAGCAGCTGTTGGAGAAAAGCAGAGTTTTCTCTGCAGGTTTGAAGCTTGTGAAGAAACCTGTGTGTGAAAAAACAAAAGCACTGAAGTCTGCAGACTAGTGCACATGCTGGCTGCTGGGATTAGTTGAATTCTTCACACAATGGCCTTCACTGTATGACTGTCTGATGCTGGTTTAAGATTTCACACAAGCAGGAAAAATGTCTCCATTCATGTCTGTGATGTCCTGGCCAACACTTTAATGAGAGCTGCTGAAGCTTGTTCCTGAACTCCTACATTTCCTTCTCCGTCCTCTTCTGAAGGTGTTCAGGTTCCTCTGAGTTTCTGTCACTGTGTTTACATCATGAATGTGTTGCCAGTTACAACAGATACCAACCACAGAGTCACACTTGGTGTCCATCATCACATGAAGCTCTGTGTGACTCCTCTGTCGGTTTAAAATGAGAATGTCACACTGAGAAACTGGAGGAAAGGCTGAAGGAAAGGCGAGGACAGCGAGTCCTCCTGGCTGCTGGGTGGGAGCTCCTCACAAAGCTGTCTTTGTAACAGCCACTAAATCCAAACACACTCATCTTCTGTGGCTCCCATTGTTTTGTTCCTGTGTTGACAGCAGCTACATGAAGAATCTGTATCATCCTATTCTGTGCATGAGGTCTTCTCTGGACCATCTTCACTGACATTTGAAGGAGGGCTGAGGATCAGGACAGGCCGCCCACACACTCACACACACACTCACAATGATGCAGTGTGAACTCAGTGGACACATGTCAGGACAGGCTGCACAGGTCCACCTCAGTTCAGGAGATATTCTGCAGATTCACTGTTTCTGTCTCTGAATTGTCACGGCAACAAACTTCAAATACATGTCCCATATTCCACATGATGAGGAATGTGTGCAGCTTGATCACTGTGAAGACAACCAACAGCTGTTTCTGAAGGACTTGTGGAAAAAACGGAGTGTTTCAGGACTGAAGATGACCACTCTGAACTGAAGTCAGGAGCCAGAGTTTTCTGGAGCTAGCCTCTGGTGTCCAGCTCGTTTTGCAAATTTCCTCTTTTAATCAGTTTATGATTGAGAACTAAACAAACAGGCAACAGGTTGACGTTTGTCAAAGTGTGAGGAGGTCACATCAGGATTTCACAACATTTTTTTTCACAAAGGTTTTCTCAAATGACTCACAAGACGTTGCTTCCTGTTAGTTTAAAGTAACTGCAATACCACATGATGAGAGCATCACATCAGATTATACTACAGATCCATACATGCATCATTCATTTCTGATAAATTACTCATGTGATTCAAATTCCTGGCTCTCAGTTTGAAATGCAGCCTCTATGTAGAAACATGTGAAGTGTCTGAGCTCAATCCAGGGATCATTTTCAGATGTTAGAGAGCTCCTGTGCAGCAGCAGAAGAAACTGTCTCCTCTCCTTTGATCTCTTCAACTATCAAATCAAAAATAAATCAATGCAAAACAGGTTGTGAAAATATCCAGAGAGAGTTAGAAGAGGTGTCAGATATTTAGTCTGTAGGAAGTGTTCTATCTGGGTGTTGCAGGTGTACTTACTGCACAGAAAACAACATTTGTGGAAACTCTTCCCGTCACACTGCACCTCCTCAGCGTGATACACTGTGCCGCGGCACGCTGCACACTTGTTGCCTCCTCCCCAGTTTGGCATTGTGTGTGTTTCTAAGAGGAGATAAAGAGATGATGTGAGAGGGTGAAGAACCTGACCTGCTCCTCTTCCTCCTGCTTTAATGTGCTTTTTGTAAACAAGACACTGATATTCACGCACATGTCCACCTGTAGAGGACATATCAGCTGTAGATGACTCGTGGTTTTTCTTTAACAAAATAACTGAGACAGGCTGGACTGAAAATCACCTCTCCAGTCCACAACAACCCAGAGGAAGAAAAAACCAGGAAACCAGGTCAGCCTGAACACCAGAGCAGACTAATACCCAGAGGAATGTCTGGGCCTTACAGCTTTGATTGTGTGACGGGCTGAAGCTGCAGGAGGAGAAGACGTGTGAATGTGTGTGAACCCACATGATGCACCTGCTCACTCACATGTACACGAATGACTCAGAGGGCGTCGATGAACCCTTTACAAATCCTCAGTCAGTCCTCATGCATCACTGCTGTGGTGTCAGACTTCAGACACAAACCCTACAAAGTGCTGAGATTGTGAATTAATTGAAAAGATAACTCAAAGCACGAGAAGCAGCTGATCTGGTCCCTCAGTCAGTCCTCCTCCCAGCTGGATCAGAGACAGGCCTGCACATGAGAGGGGATCTAAACACCGCTAATGGTACTCTCACATGTCCTCAGGGGGCGGCTGTGATGAGAAGGTGGGTGATGAGGTGTGCCCTCCATCACACTGATAGATGTGTGTTTTAGTATGTCTGTCTTTAAATGTGGGAGATGTCAGAGTATTTATACAGAGAGCAGAGTGTGAGACAGCTTTGAGCTCATTGTTGGACACTAATAAAATGTTCCAGTGAAACTTTATTATCACTGAACTCTTTAAGTAAGAGTGAGTCACAGCCTTTCACTGAGAACCTCTGGATTTCATTACTGCCTCAGTATAAAGTGAAGTCTGACTTTGAATCAGTCCTGGCTCATGTTACATCAGTGTGAAGAGCGCAGTGAAACTTCTCTGACTCCTGGATCCAAATGAACCAACAGCCAATAACTTTATTACTGTTGAATAAACACAGTCCTCAAAACGTTACACTGTCACTAAGCTCTGAGTGACAACACTGTTAGTGAGTCAGGAAATGCTGGGAAATATTTTACTCCACCTTTAACGAGTAATATGTAATATCACAATCAAATGATAACAAAAACAGTATTAACCTGCTATAAATAGACATTTATGAATTGAAAACATTGTTACTTTTATTCCAGCTGGAGTGTTACTGTGCTGCCCCTCACACACTGACTGCTCTGTCAACTGGACAATAATCACCTCATGAAAACACTATGAAGATAAGTACAGAGTTCTGTATTGAAGTCAGCTAACTGCTATCCTAACACACACACACACACACACACACACACACACACACGTATCCCATTTACAACGAAAACAACTGGCACTAAGTCCTTCCACAGTAAAGAGATGTATTTATTTCGCCACACAGTGAAACCTAATCCTTTAACAGAGTCATTACAGTCAACCTGTTTCATCCGTTACTAAAACTAATATTACTCAAATATTACAGAAGAATAAGTTACCTGAGACTTTTAACAGCAGCTAATATCCAGTGAGGTGAGAGCTCCTCAGCTGCGCACTGTACGACTGACGCTGTGATGCCACATACTCCACATACCCACCGTGTCCGTGGGAGGAGGGTTTCAGGGGGCGTGAACTCAGCACTGCTGCCTTCACTTGCAGTCGGATAAACGACACTTCTGCTGGAATGCGAGGTGCGTTTAGGAAAAACGGACAAAAAAAATCATGGGAAAATGTACATGTATAGTAACAAGATAGTGTGTGATTGGATCGATAAAGTTTTATCTTATCTTGTCTTCATCCTGTTTTTCTGCATTGATTAGAAATTGATTTTGTTGTGTTTTACTTTTGTCTTAATTGATTTTCAAAATACAGGAATGATGTGTTGAGTTAGTGTTAGTGTGTTAGTTAATGTGTTAGTGTGTTAGTTAGTGTGTTAGTTAATGTGTTAGTTAGTGTGTTAGTGTGTTAGTGTGTTGTTAGTGTGTTAGTTAGTGTGTTAGTGTGTTAGTTAATGTGTTAGTTAGTGTGTTAGTGTGTTGGTTAATGTGTTAGTGTGTTGGTTAGTGTGTTAGTGTGTTGGTTAGTGTGTTAGTTAGTGTTAGTGTTGAGTCAGTGTTAGTGTGTTGGTTAGTGTGTTAGTGTGTTAGTTAATGTGTTAGTTAGTGTGTTAGTGTGTTGGTTAGTGTGTTAGTGTGCTGGTTAGTGTGTTAGTTAATGTGTTAGTGTGTTAGTTAATGTGTGTAGTTAGTGTGTTAGTTAATGTGTTAGTGTGTGTTAGTTAATGTGTTAGTGTGTTGGTTAATGTGTTAGTGTGTTAGTTAGTGTGTTAGTTAATGTGTTAGTGTGTTAGTGTGTTGTTTGTGTGTTAGTTAGTGTGTTAGTTGGTGTGTTGGTTAGTGTGTTAGTTGGTATGTTAGTTGGTGTCTTGGTTTGTGTGTTAGTTAGTGTGTTGTTAGTGTGTTGGTTAATGTGTTGTGTGTACACACGAAGAGTGTTGTGT
>OOFC01043641.1:0-37677 GCA_900323345.1 Pseudochromis fuscus | reverse complement strand
CACAGCAGCCGCAGCAGCAGCAGCAGCAGCAGCAGCAGCCGCAGAAGCAGCCAGAGAAGCAGCTCCTCCAGATCTCACCACAGGTCTTCCCAGTCCAGCTCTGCATCAAGCCTTAGTTCTCTCTTCAGCAGCAGCTCAAGTTCTTCTCGCTCCAGTTCTCGCAGCTCACAGGTAAACATCTCAACATGATTTTAGTAACTTTGCTGTGAAGAATATGCAGGCGTGCATAAAGTCTGTGTGAGAGTTGACAGAAATACTATTTAATATGAATGGTGCTTCAAACTACCGTATTTTCTGGACTATTTAGCGCACCTGTCTATAAGCTGCTATTGAATTTATTCAAACAGTTTCATGTGGTCCACTCTGACCTCTGGGTCTGATGTGACGAGGCGAAATGTATCGGCGACACGGAGCTTGCTAGCTTGAAAAAAGCTAACGAGCTTCGTGCCGCTGATACATGAGCCACACCGGTGTTTAAGCCGCAGGGTTCAAAGCGTCAGAAAAAAGTAGCGGCTTATAGTCCGGAAAATACGGTATGTGTTTTTGCTGTGTACGCGAACTTGGGTCACAGCCTTTGCACGGTGGCTCTTAACTTCCATATGTGATTGTTGTAGCGTCCCTTCAGTCAACGCACCTCAGCGGAGCTTTCCAGAAGCACAGGAGCAAGCGTTGAGGCCATCTTCAAACAGGTGAATTGTGTCAAACAAAAACAAGAAATTAAATCTTCCTTACACTGATGGATTTCATGGGTATACTCACACAAATAAATTGACCCCCAACAGAACAAATTCTTGGGTGCTCAAGCCGCTCCTTTCTTTGCCGTCATCCTCCGCGCTGTGAGAGCTGACAGGAAGATGCAGGGATACCAACTTGCTGGCTACAAGGACAGACAAAACGCCAGACTTCAGGTTATTGTGGCTGCCTTGGCTCCTGAAAGCAACTGGACACTCTGTGCTGATGGAATTCAGCTAAAC
The DNA here is from genome assembly GCA_900323345.1 of Pseudochromis fuscus. Lineage (NCBI taxonomy): Eukaryota > Metazoa > Chordata > Actinopteri > Pseudochromidae > Pseudochromis > Pseudochromis fuscus. The sequence goes on along the minus strand of OOFC01043641.1, from coordinate 36,703 downwards.
CAGCACAAAGTCGCAGTAAGTTGCCGTCTTCAATACCCCAATCCCGACTACCCTCAAAACCAGATGCCTTATTATAATTTCTACTGTTTCCTACTAGGCTAGATTTGGCTGGGGTGGACAATGCAGGAAGTACAGTACCATGATTACAGCTCAAACTGGTCTGGTTGGACAAAACCTGGCAGCTCGCCTCAGTGTGAGATTGGAGAAAGTATCTTCTACCATTAAACACTATGCAAAGAAGTACGAAACTTAATACACACTGCCCATACACTACTCACATACATTATATATACTATGTAAAATGTGTAATATTTGGAAATTCTTTTACAGGGTGTACAACCGCATCAGTGCTTTCATGCCAAGTGCCATGATTCGGAGAAAGGATCAAAGTCGTATCAAGCAGGTTGAACTTACTGTGGTGGCAAAGTCTGACAAGCTGGTTGACCTCACTTTCAAAGCAAAAACAGTAGGAACATTTTTTTTTTACCTACATAAAAAAGCAAATTTATTATGTTTTCTTGGTCATAACTGAGAATTATTGTACCTACAGCAAGCCGTCCATAAGCTGCGTGTGAATCTTCCCTTCAATCTGCCCCTTGATGTGCTCAAAGGTGTCACCATCGCCAGGGACATCCACTACGTGCTCGCCAAGGCTGCCTCAAGTAACATTACAAATAATTAATAGAAAAAAAAAAAGATGCTCGCAGTGATCTTTTTCCTGTAAGCAACAAATTAATTATTTTCTTTTTCTCTTTCTCAGGAGAATGTAACTTTAACAATGGTCAACTGACCACATTCAACAGTCGTTCATTTGAGCCCAAGATGTCCAATGGTTGCTTCCACGTTGTGGCACAGGATTGCAGCGATGACATGAAATTCACAGTCCAGCTGAAGCAGTCTCAAAATAATCAGAGACACATGACTGTGGCAGTTGCTATGCTGTGAGTGTTCAATTCAAACAAGAAAGAATCTGGTGAACATTCATGAGTTGACAAAGCTGAATAACGTTTTGATTTCTGCGTCTGTAGGGATTTTGACTTCTACCAACAGGGCGATAAAGTGCTCATGAAGGTCAATGGGAGGGAACAAGACGTCAAGAGCTGGACACAACAGCAAGGTTTTTAAACACAGTCACAGCAAACTATAATAATACTACTAATGAGCCAGACAGTTATTACTCTTTATTCGTCAGTTTTACCGCGACATTGATTTTTTTCCCTTAATTGCTGGATGATGAATGTTTGATTAATTTACTTGCTTGTAAGTACTGAGTTGAGATAAATTTAACTTTTCTTTGTTTTACAGGGGTTATCATTGAACAAATAGATAACGGCATCTCCTTGAAGGCAGCTTCACTTGGTCTTCAAGAAGTCTACTTTAGCAAGGACTCATGGAGGGTAAAAGCAATAGCACTATGGATCATTACTTTATTACATTGTTTTGTTTTGCATCAGTTATGTATGAACTTAAAAGTGTAACCTCAGGAAACTATGACACAGATTTTACAGATCTGACAGATTTATTTTTTATGATGTATTTTGGATTTTGTTGTAATGTCCATATGATCTCACAATAGGTTGCAGTTGTTGACTGGCAGAAGGTTAGTGGAATCTGTGGAAAGCCTGATGGGGAGATAAGACAGGAGTTTACCAGGCCTAATGGACTACCAGCCACGAACGAAGACACCTTTGTTAATTCCTGGATTCTGTCAGCCAAGAGCTGCAAGGGCAACGCTGGTATGATACAAAATCATTGTGTAAAAATTATTTAAAGTATTTTCCGGACTATTGAGCGCACCTGTCTAAAAGCTGCTATTGAATTTTTTCGAACAGTTTCATGTGGTCCACTCTGACCGGGTCTGATGTGACGAGGCTAAATGTATCAATGGCACGGAGCTTGCTAGCTTGTAAAAAGCTAACAAGCTTCGTGCCGCCGATACATGAGCCACACCGGTGTTTAAGCCACAGATTTCAAAGCGTTGGAAAAAAGTAGCGTCTTATAGTCCGGGAAATACGGTATGTAAAAATGTACTGAATCCAAAAGAAACTCATTTATCAACACTGATCTCTTACAGAGTGCCTTGTGAGGCAGGAGTCTGTGGAGCTGGACCCGAAGCAGGCGAATGTGCCTCAGGGCCAAAACTGCTACTCTGCTGAGCCTGTGCTGCGCTGCCTGCCCGGCTGCACCTCCATGAAGAACGCCACCGTAGAAATTGGCTTCCACTGCCTGCCTGCAGCTGCTCGTGAGTTTGGCAAAAAAAAAAAAAGCTGGTTGAAGAGACAGAATTGGAAAAAGTGAAGGAAAACAACACAGTTCCTAATGCTGCCTTTGCTCCCTTCACTTTTTTAGGATCTCCTCCTAACGACATCTTTGAGAGAAACGTGCACCAGAAGCAACGTGCGGTGTCTCACCTCGCCTGCAGCTGCTCGGAGGAGTGTGTTTAACAACACTGTCTTCTTTCAGTCTCTTAAATCACCTGTATGTTTTCAATGTAATTTTAAATAAACTGCATCCCAAAAAGACTTCACTTGAGTGACTGCTTTATTTGACTGCACAGTTCAGACATAGGTTTTAAGTTAGAGATTATATCAGTAAGGTCATGAATTTAGATGTGAGTTTGAGTACGCCTCTATTGTTAAGTATTATTACAAGCAAGGGTGTGCTTGACCGTCATTACTGAAGTGACAATAATGATGGTACACTCTTGCATAATAATGTGATTATACAACTATTACCAACAAAATAAAACCTATAATCAAAATGTTTTCATACTGTGAGCCTTTCACTCTCAAAATATAAAAGTTTTTTGCTAGTATTCTCTCAGTTTTAATGAAAATACATGAGATCTGATGGTTATTAGTCCTTGTCAGCAACAAAAAACAGAGGCAAAGTATCAAAAGTAACCAGTAACATTAAGGCTGAACGAATAACACTTAAAAATAGCATTTACCGTATTTTCCGAACTATTGAGCGCACCTGAGCGCCACTATTGAATTTATTCAAACAGTTTCATGTGGTCCACTCTGACCAGGTCTGATGTGACAAGGCTAAATGTATCAGCGGCACGGAGCTTGCTAGCTTGTAAAAAGCTAACGAGCTTTGTGCCGCCGATACATGAGCCACACCAGTGTTTAAGTTCAAAGCGTCGGAAAAAAGTAGCGGCTTATAGTCTGGAAAATACGGTAATTGCATTTGTTTTTTAAAACACTTAACAGTTGAGTACATTGCTTTGATAATGTACTTCAAAAGACAGACTTTAAACAACATAATACAAAATGACCAGAATAAAAGTTGGTTTTTGTGACAGTTACTGATCAGCCTTATTGTTTGTCCTGCTATGAGGTAATTCACCTCCAAAACATACAAGAGCAAGTCTGTCTTGACATAGCAAAATTATTTTATTATAGAACTACTCACCAGCTCAATACACAGTCCCAGTGGTGCTTACCCATTATCCTTTTCTTAGAGTTGACATTTCTGTAAGTCTGAGGTCACTATAGATCAATGGGTAGGACCAGATTTTTAAACAGTGCTCTAAAAAAATCTGCATCTAGTTTCCAACAGAAGCTTATGAATGTCAAAAGATAAGTAACTTTTTATAATGATTAATTAAAAATTTTCTACAACACATCACTTCACATTCCTGTGGTAGCTGACTATCATCTGTCAGCATAAAACCACTCAGATAAATACATTAGATAAAAAAAACTAATGGTGAAAATAATTCCCATTCATACTGACATCATAGTGATATTACCTCTATATCTATGACACATTCGTGTTAGATTTTACAGTTTTTCTTCTCATTCAATATCACATATCATCCGCTACTAACCTCATTTCGACCTTTGATTGAAAGTCTGTCCATTTACCAGCCACACTTTGATATTAACACAAATAAACGTTATCTAGTCTATTTTGTTCAGTCTGTTATTGCATCGAGACAAAAAGCAGCATTAAATCTATATTCTAATCTAAACAGAGACTGCACACAGCATGAACAAAGCTAATGGGACGTCACCTGTTGGTTGTTTGAAGCCACAAGTGACCATATTTGGATATAAAGGGAGGAGCGAAGAGGCAGGTCTGACCCTTGAACCCGAGGACGCTACCCAATGTGGATAAGACCAGAGTTCAGGTTGATGTATTTATTTTTTTGATGGGCCAGCAGATCACTACCAATAAGAATTAACTTCAGGTAATGATATCAAAATGACAAGTGGAAAAAAAATTATCTGATTATTTCATGATTGATGATGAGTGTTCTGGAGCCAGCATCTAGTGGCCGTCGGGAGTAATACACTTTTTTTGCATTTCCACATTGTCCTCATTTTCGAGACCCGGTTGCTTTGTCCATTTCTATATACAGTCTATGATTCTAAAACTCAAGTTTAACATAATAGAAATCATACATATGTCAACATTTAGGCAACTTAAGCTGCAGTGGAAAAAAAACCCTCAGCTTACCAGGACATCAGATGTTTTGCTGCACGCCTGCATTGACAAAAAATACTATCCTCCCACTAAGACTAAACTTTTAAACTATACTCAACATAAGATATGCCTAAAATCATGGACCACATTAATAAATAAATACACTGGAGATGTGAGTTAATTATTGCCTGTCACAGAGTGTACAGATCATCAGCAGCTAACCAGAGCTCTTACCTGGCCATTTTACACTCTGTCTTCAAGTATTTGGCATTCACCATTCAGATACATTTCTGTAATACCATCAATCATTCATAACTGAACAATAGTTTTTAATCAAATGTGAGTTTTTGGCTTCATATGGAGCTGTTTTCTTCTTGTGTGAATGTGTAGCTGCTGTGGTCTTCTCTGTTGTTCCAGCGTCTGTGCTGAACAGAAGCAGATCCACAAAACATGCTCGACTCCTCAACAGTCTTTCTCTTTGGTTTGGTCGAGCTGGAAAACACGTTTACAGACGATGAGGGATCAACAGTGACTGCATTCATAGAGATTTTTGAATAAAGACACTGTACCTGTTTTCTGGGATAAGGCAAAGTGTGCGATACAGATCAGCTGTGGAAGGTGATGTGAGTGGGACACATCTGGGTGTGGGAGAGGTTGTGTCCGAGCGGCACCTTATGATCGCTTCTGACGTCGACGCTGCACTCGTCTCCGTTTCAGATGCTAAAATAAGACAGGAATATGAAACTTTTTATATCTTAATCCCAAACCCCCCCCAAAAAACACACACACGCAGTTTAGAAAATAATGTATAGACTTAGAAATCTATATGGAGCAGTTTGCAAAAGCTGCTTTAGCATCACTTGCAAATATTTTAGAAACATTTTGGTCCAAAAAAATAAAAAGTTTTGTTTTCCTGGGTGTGAATTTAAATCATTTACCATCATGTACAACATTTAATACAGATGCCTGAAAACACTATAGTTTATCTCCAGACTGTCTCTTGTGTCTGGGTCACAGTATTACCACTATAACTCAGTAGACTGATTATCACTATTATTGAACAATTTCACATTCGGAAGATTATAATATTTAGAAAGACCACTTCTAAAGCTTGAGACAAACCAGAGGACTTAACCCTAAAGACTGGACAAACCCAGACAGTATATAGAAATGGACAAAGCAAATAGGTCTGAAAAATGACGCCAATGTGAAAGTGCAAAAAGGTTTAATACCCCCAATGGCCACTAGATGCTGCCTCCAAAATGAGGGTCCTCACTGAGACCAGTGTCTCATACACATTGGTTAATGTTCTCAGGTTCAAAGGTTAGACCCGCCTCCTCACTCCTCCCCCAAATATGGTCACTTATGTTTCCAATCAACCAACATGGTGACGTTCAAAAGCCAATCCTCTGGCTCTAAAATGTCCAACAAACCAATGGGTGACGTCATGTAAGCTTCGTCCATTCTATATACAGTCTATGGACAAACAACACATTCACACAGACTGCTTCTACCCATCCACACAATACTTGTCGTTTTTGACAGTCAGTAAGAAGCAGACACTGTGTGACTGAGAAAATAACCTAAAACTAGAACTCAGGTGTTGGCATGACTCTCATCTCACAACAATCTTTATGTGTCACCTCCATTAGAGATTAGTTATATCAGCAGAGGAATCTTAAGAGAAAAGACACTCACATATTAAAAAGGCACTTTTAGACTTTGACAGTGGAGACTTCTTTGAGTCTGCAAATGGACTCAAGTTTAAAAACTGATGTTTGAGCCACGTAGCGCGATCCTCCTCGAAGGCCTTCCTCTGCAAGTTAAACCAGAAACAAGCCATATCAAAAACTATCAGAGCATCTAAACTGTGGTGAGTAACTTACATGAATTATATTTTTAATCCAAAGTTTGTTTGTATTCACCTCATGGCTCAGTCTGATGGCTGCTTCTGTGAAGTTCCTCCTCTCCCTCTCGAAGATCTTCCTCTGTTCCTCCAGTGTTTTCCACTCCTCTCCAAGACGTTCCTTCTCCTGCAGCATGTAGCAGTCACTCAGCAGGGATGCAGTCTCCTCATCACATGGAGAGCTTAGCTGTTGCTACAAGGAGAGAATAAACAAGCATGGCCTGGTTCAGCGACAAATTATTGTAAACAGTCATCAAACACACGAACCAGGTTTTAAAGCAGGAGCAAACATCTCAGACCTGGTGCAGGCTTAGTAACATACACTAAAAGAATCACAAAATTAACATGGCACTTTGTCTCAGCAATGTGACTTTGACTTTTGCAAAAAACAATCTGAATTTATGATTCCCCCCAAAATTGTCAGTAATTTCAATCCTACCTGTAGGAGCTGCTGTTGCGTCTGAATAAAGTCTTTGCACTGCTGGATCTCCAGTTTTAGTCGGTCCATCTCCTCCTCGTGAGTCTCTCGTGGAACTGCATCAGTGTTTTTACTCTCATCCATCTGAGCTAAAGACACTGAACAAACAGCCCAGAAAACAATCATGTTTAATTTGCATCTTACAGGTATTAACAGGAAGTAAACTCTTCCCCTTGTTCACTCACTCACTCACTCCTCACAATAAAGACACACTTGATATTTCACTTAATAGTTAGCAATAAAGTGAAAGCAGTGAAAACAGAGGATACACGTAGTGCACCACAGAAGAGAATAGAATAAAAAATAGATTACACTCCATGTAATAACTCTTACTCTTGAACTCAAGAAAGAAATTAGTTTGTAATCTAAACATGCTTTGGTAGCTCTGGTAGTTTCTCTTGGTTCCTTGTCCTTTCTTGTGAGAGTGGTGACATGTTGTGTATAAACTACCTTGGCTGTCCAGTCGTTCAACGTGGCTCTTGAGTCTTCTCCACTGGAGGCGAATACTGTTGGTCAGTTTCTCCCGGGCATGAACACAATAAAGTTCTACACTTTCCTTACTAGAATCAAACACATCTTCCTCTTCCTCCTCTGAGGCAACCTGAAATGAGGATGAACATAATTAGATTTTTAGCTATGATACTCATGCTTGTCTGCTTTATCAGCTGTATGCGACATACTGCAATTAAATGAATAATTTACATGTTAAAATACTAATAATAAAAAGAAAAAGCAGTTTAATAAATGTATGTGTACTTGAATTATACTGAATCATAGCTCTTCAAAGTGAGAAGTACATGAGCAATGATGATGAATGTTACAAAAGGGAAAAGAGAAAAACAACATGGCCAACCTGTATGCCACCGTGGTCGTGCTTGTCGCATTTCAGAGCTGATTTTCTTGAACTCAAAATGGACACCATGTCTTTCTTCATGTGCTGTAACACTTTCTTCAGCTCCGAATTTTCCAGCACAAGCTCCCTCTGCCGGGTGTCATAGTCACTCAGCAGAGTCTTGTACATCTCCCCCTCGTGCCTGAGGACAAGAAACACCATCGTCTGTTTTTGTTCATCTGGTAAAAAGTTACATCGAGGTAAAGTCTTATTTGTTTAGAAGAAAATTCCCCAAATCATCCAACAGCACCAGCTACAGTTGAAGTTTATCCTGCTGAAAATCAAATTTATGTCACCTAGAGAACTGACAAGGAGCCAATGTGCAACTTTACTAAAAGTGACTGAAGCCTGTTTGTAGCAGATTATTTGTAATTGGGAAATGTTTAGATTAAAAAGTTCATTAAGCTAAACTACTTTGCTACTACTACTACTTTAAACTTACTTTGCCTCTGTTTTCTCAGTTTTCCAAAGGCTTCTCTTCCCATCAGCTCTTCCAATGTTATTTAATACATCAATGGCTGAAAAACAACAACAAATGTGAAAAATACTAAATCAGTTTTAATATGCAAGGAAATGTTCACTTTGTATGTATAACACATTTGTAGAATTTCACAATCAGGCAGAAGAGATTTTCCATTTTACCTTGTTTCTTCTCCTTTTTATCAACCAGAAGTTGATTCAGTCGTTCCTTCAGTTTGTTAAATTCTCTCTCTTTTCTTTTCATCTCATGGTTGTACTGACTGGCTCGGCTCGCAATTATATTCTGAAGCTTTTGGACCTTGTAAGTGAGAAATTATTCCAGTTGTTACGTCTCAAAATGGATTCATTCTTCAATGTCTGTGCTGGAAATGTTTAAGTACCTCTTCTTTTTCATTTTTCAGGCAGTTCTGCAAACTCTTCACTTTCAACTGTAGCTGACGTTCTCGCTCAAGTAGTGCTGTGTTTTCTCTTTTAGAAACTTCAAGCTGCTCCTACAAAACACCATGGACAGAAAGAAGACATTTATAAAGGAAAATATAACAATATGATGTAAAAGGGTAATCAGCACAGACTTTTTGCTAAAATCAAAATAATCAAAAGCTATATTTTCAGGCTTACAACACAAGTTTACAATATTAATAACAAGGTAATCCCAAGGTACTGTACCTTTAGTCGAGTGGTGGTAAGCTGTAAGTGATCCACATTGCTAATGGACTTAAGCTGCTCCATTTCCATGTTTTCCAGGGTTCTGAGTCCCCGGCGGTGCAACTGAATCAGGTCGTACATGCAGTTCAGCACAGCCACATTATTCAGGTCGGAGCTGTTGCTCGAATCTGTCCAAACTGCTGGAAGGCCAAGCAATGACACTTCCTGTAAAAGGGAGAGTAAAGGAAGAAAAGGATGTGAAGGACCATTATAAAGTGTTCTCTGTCATTCTTTACATAGTGGAGTATGCATGCTATATACTGTAAAATTACCAAAATCAAGAACTTTCACAGGGTTTTTATAAAGATTAGCCAGACAATGATCAGGCTTCTTTCAGCAGAAAAAAAAACAACCTCCCAACCAAACCCAGCAGATCTCAAGTATGTAAACTGCACATGTCATTATGACACATTCGATCACTGAGCACATGCATTAACAACAACTGTACAAAGGCTGCATTAAAGACTCTTTTATGATTACTAACCTGATTGACGTGTGACAGACATTCCTGCACGTTGTGCTCTGTGCAGAAGGTACCGAGCGTGTAGGAATTTCTGTGCAGTGGCAGCGATGGCTGGCTCAAACGCCTCAAGGGGGATGCTCTACATTCAAATGAGCTGCTGCGAATGTCCTTGACTGGTGGGGCAAAAAAAAAAAAAACACAGTTAAACATATACAGTACATTAGACAGTTAAAAGAAACACTTTTCATCTAAAGTGAAATGTTAAGGGGTTGTGGCACAAAATCTAAAAATAGCATTCATCTGCCATTTGTGTCAACTTAACCCGTTCCTTACCAACACTGTTTGAGGCAGAGGTCAACTACCGTACTTTACTTAATATTACTAAATACAAAACAAAACTACCAAATACAGTGCAGGCTCTGAGAGAGGTAGCAGTGTTAACAGCAGCTGAGACCTAGTAAACATGGTGCACAGGCTCATTAACAAAAACATCGAAATTTAAACTCACGATGGGAGGACTCCGGCATTGTTGCAGTTCAGCCTTCAGGCAACAGGTCAGGCTCATCTACAGCATGTGCACAACACACAAAGTTTATCACAAGAGCCACCTACGCACTCTGCTCCTGAAATAGACGGTCAGATTAGCAGCAGCCATTCAATTCTGGATTACAGGGCATTGGGAGTACACACGCAGCAGTGAGGAATGGAAACATGGAACAACCTGAATAACTGGGACAATATACTCCAGAGTTGTAATTCATTCATTTATCACTGGCAACAAACAGTGAGTTAGTGTCTTGTGTTCACTCATAGGAATCCTATTTTAAATCCTGATTTTAAAACATGTGTTTATTTACAGAGTCATAGAGTATTCACTTTGAAATGTTGCTGTTGTTGTATCACACTATGCTCCCTGCAAGCTGAGTATCCAGCAGGTTACAGGTTGGGACCAGGATGCCATCTTATCTCAATGCGCTTATCAGCTGATCAGACTAATCCCAGACAGACAACATGCTGATTTGTCTGCACAGTGGAAAAAACACAAAACAAAAAGCGTTTGTTGAACATGGAAAAACTGATGTAATCAATCACACAAAATATCTGACATTGACACAATGTAAAGAACACATTCAGTTTATAAACAGAGACATAAAAAGCAGGGATGAATACCTGCACTTTTAACAAACAGATATACTGCGCACCGGATTGCACTTTAAAGTAATATTTATGTTTTGAAGACACTAGCTCTTATAAAAGTGTGACTCCATAATTCAGGGGGGATACCGTTTGGTTTCAGTGATACTTAATCAGTCTGGCAAGCCAGATGGCAAGCCTAGAGCCACAGAGCTTAAAAAGACTGGACCTGGCTTAGACTGACTACTCAACAAGTGTTTACCTTCAACAATGAGGCCTCACAGAATGACTTTTTAGTGACATGTTCACTAAGGTACAGGTGTGAGAGAATATTAACTTTATTCTATTTATTCTGAGTGTTATTTGAGACCACGTTCTCAACCTTGAAAGGTACTTGATGTGATCAAAGGAGATACATGAGGCTGAAATGAATGAAATGAGTTAAGACTACAACAACAGTACAACAGCTCTGAAATGAAATCTCTCTCCCATGTAAACTAAAGTGTTCACATTTTCAGCTTGAAAGAGTAAATGTTTTGGGCAATATATTACTATACTTCTATGAAGGCAAGTCCACACCTGTTATACTAATTGAAATAGTTTTCAAAACAGCATAATAGCCTCATTTGGGTCTATTACACTGCTGTTGTTAGAAAACAAAACCAAGAAAAAATGGTGACATGACACAAACAGATTCCCTTGACAAAACAGTGTAGTTCTGTAATGTAACTTTTAGAGAGGATTGTAAAAACATTATACATATTAACATTAACATAGCTTAATTAGCTTATCACCTTACCTCCACAGGAGAAACAAAAGCTAGTTGTGTCTCATAATTTAACTAATGTCTATTCAAACCGTACTAACCCGCCTACATACATTGAAATATGAGTTGCTGATTTTGTGAATGAAGTGAAACAAAGGTTGCACAGGTCTTTTACGCAGGGGTGACTGAGTGCTCCCACCTCCAAACAATCTGACACAGAAGCCTAACGGCCGCCGTACAGCACCGTCGGCTGTCCCGGAAAACACAAGCAGAGTGTTTACGACACCTGCCGTTTAAAATGTTTACTCTCTGAATAATATCAGCAACGAAAAGCTTCCAGTACTTACGTAGCGCTGCAATTTGTAAAACAATTTCTCGACTGCTGCTGAACCACAAGAGCAGCTCCCTAAGCCATGTCGGTCCTAATGACAGTGCACACACCACAGCACGCAGACCAAACACAGTGCTAATTGGCCCACTCGTTGTCTAGCAACCGAATACGGCGCACTGTGATTGGGTGGTGGCTGCGAGACACCAGAAGTGTTTTAATGCAATTAAATTTTAATTGCTTTGATTTAATTGTGTCATTGTTATTGTTTAAGTCAGTGTTATTATTACTATCTCTATGTATCTCTTTCTTTCAAGTTAATACTATTTATTGGACTTATTTGTTGGATTTACGGTTTATCTGAATTGATTGATGTTTTATGTGCCTTTGTCTTGTAGTGTTTCCTTATTTATTTATTTATTTATTTATTTAATGAGTAATTTATTGATTTATTGATTGTTGCCTGGATGTGGGAAAGCTGCAAATTAACTGTCCGGGATAAATAAAGTTGTCTGACCTGAGCAATATATTACTTGGAATGATAAAGCCACTTGCAAGTAAAAAGGTAATGCACCTCAAAAATAAACACAGCCACAACGTTAAAGTAACTTTAATGCCTGTAAAAACAATACAGTTAAGATACTTGTCACACTGCACAGTAAGCAATACCATACAAAATGACAACACACAACTGTACATTTTTGAATTTACAAAACTTGTTTGTATCAAATTTCCTCTGCGTTGACAAGGCATGCATCAAACTTTTATGTAGATTGAATTCAAGAGTTTAATTACAAATTTCTTCATTTTTAGGAAACACTGCAGAGCTGACATTTTGACTTGCACAGTGCAACTAACAGTATACACATTTAGTTTCTCTTTGAGCTCAATGGCAAAATTAAATGGAAAACAGCATTTTTATCAGACTTGTGATTTTCCTGTTGTTTCATATCTTGTTTAAGACTTCAATAAGCTATTAGATCAGCAGTGTGCCCTTTTTAGCACAATTTGTAGGTCTGTATTGGTTGGTCATTTTAATTTTTAGGCAGTGAATCTCTCCTTTAACTTTAATTCCACATAAAAGAAAAGTACTTCAGATTACATTTCCTGGAAATACAAACATATACATAGGAGAAGAATAAAGATAATGTGCGATAAAAAGAAAAAGAAGAAAGCATTGTCTTGTTTCTGGCATGTTTCTCTGCAAATATATTTTTTTTTTTTTTTCTCCCAAAGAGTTAAAAGCAGATAATACTTTGATTTTGTGTGATAACAAAAAAGGTTTTGTAAAGGTGTGCTTATATTTCTACCACTGGGATTTCTTCCCATCATCACATCTGGATACATGAAGATAACTGAACAAGGACAAGCACTTCAGGAAACCAGTAATGTCTTTTCTTTTTAATTTACAATGCAGAATAACAGTTAATTTCAACTATTTTTTAATGATCCTATCGTGGTCTGGTCTCTGCACATCTACCTCAAAAGTAGTTCACATGGACAAAATTCAATTCCACAACATTTTGTATTTTTTTTTTTCACATCTCAGGATACATTTAGATCTAGTTACTAAATGGTACAGGAAGGGCTCTGGTTTCAGACGTTCTGAGCAGTGGGTCTCTGTGATCATCTTTTTTTGCCTCGAGCCACCATGTTGTCATATCCCCTTTGCCCTGTTGGATTAAGAAAAATTACGGAGACAGGGTGAATGAGAAGGAGCGAGAGAGAGAAGAGAGAGTCATATTGCAAAGCATGTGTGCCTTTGAATTTTAAATAAAGCTATTAGGGGTTTGATGGAGGGCAGAGAGCAGCAGCTGAGGCCACCTCTGAGCAAGACATCACAAGTGCTCAGCAGCGCAGCTATGTCCCTTGGGGCTCAGGAAATAAACCCCGCCCCTATCCGGGCACCACCCAAAAGGAGGTTTTAGGTTACATTAGGAACAGCAGCTTGGAGAGATGGATAATACAACACTTCTCTGGGAAAAGAGGGAAAAACAACCAGCCTGTTTTCCCTTGGAGGGTGGTATTGAATATCCTTTGTTGTTTTCAAATCTCCACTCAGTGAAACCTTTTCTAGTCAGTGTGATATGTGGTACAAAGACTTGCATGCAAAAATTATGGCCATCTATTTAGCTTTAACAAAACAACAAAGAAGGAAGAAATGTGAAACGAATCCTGCCCTAATTGGTTCAATTTGAAAGACCTTGTAAATACACATCAGCTTTGTTTTGTACCATTGCAATAAAAGGTCCAGTCACTACAGCAACCATCATAACTATGGCCTGGAATGTGTGAAAGATGGTTCCCCTGTGAACTGTTCAGTGTCTGCAAAGATTTTTTTCCCCAGACAAGATAAAACTACAGCTACAGAAAATCTTATATACATTTTTTGTGATATCTGGATTTGTTTCTTGTATTTATCTTAATATTCGTCACCACGGGTAACACACTGTTAAACGTCAATGCTCACTTGTGTGTGGTTAACTTACCTTGACATTTAATGTTCCTCTGCAGGTCAGAACATAACCTCTGAGTGTGTGGAGCAAGTCAGCCGTGGCACCACTCACCTGGATCTTCAGAGCTGTGATAAATGTGAAGAAACATCTCATACTATTTCATAAAGTTCAAAACCTATTGGTATTGATCAATTTATTCTTCTGTTTGTTTGGGGTTTTTTTTAACTGTGCATAATTTGTATCTTAAATTTTCTGTTCCATCAATATTTATATTCAACATATTTACAAGAGAGTGAACGCCTTTTATGTCATTTATTATCCCACATATTTGCCATATGAGTAATATACTGCGCTGCATATGTTTATTTTCAGATATTTTTTTTTCTAGTGGACTTGCAATGAGCCCACAGTTTCTGCGTTTCACCCTTATGTTACTAACATGACCTAGAGTGAGTGAATTGTTCAATACCCACATTGTCACAGTTAAACATGCATCAACAGGACAAAAACAATCATGGTTGCAGCCACAGGCCAAAGGTTATTTCTGAACTAAAGGCTTTCACACATTGCTGCTGGAAAACTCTTTATATAATAAAAAGAACAACCTAAAAAAAACATTATGACAAATATTTTCTGGACTATTGAGCGCACCTGTCTATCAGCCGCTATTGAATTTATTCAAACAGTTTCATGTGGTCCACTCTGACCGGGTCTGATGTGATGACGCTAAATGTATCGGCGGCACGGAGCTTGCTAGCTTGTAAAAAGCTAACGAGCTTCGTGCCGCCGATACATGAGAAACACTGGTGTTTAAGGTCAAAGCATCGGAAAAAAGTTGCGGCTTATAGTCCGAAAATACGGTACTTCCACTTTGAGACATTACCTTCACCTGTTGATTCCATCCGTGATGCTGTGTTGACGGTGTCTCCAAACAGGCAATAACGTGGCATTTTGGTGCCAACTACACCAGCAACAACAGGTCCTGATGAGACAATCAGTAGTTATGTAATACTTATATATGTGGATGTTACTTTGTCACTGTCTAAAAAACAAAATCTGTAATGTTGATAATTAAAATGTAGAAAGGATTCATATAGATTTATTCAGAAAACGGAGAGAGAAGAGCTGACAAATGAACAATAGCAAAATCAGGAAGGGATATTACAATTTATTTTCAAGGCACTCCATGTGTCCCTAAAGTTGATGATTGTGATTCATGTCTTTATTTTACAAAAAGTCTGTTTTCTAGCTACAGGCATGATAGTGAATTTATCATATTGGGCTGTACAGTATTGTAATAAGACACTATGTAGAGGAAACATTGTTCACGTTGAAGTCAGGCAATTTGTTTTTACCTCATGCATGTAATTCATGTTATTACACTCAAGTCACTTTTATGTGTACAACACCTTTCATATACACATGCAGTCTAAAGAGCTTTAAAGCAGCAAAAACTGTCTGATGATTTTTTTTTAAAAAGGTAACAAATTAAAGAAACACCTGAAAGAAAATGAATATAGTAGAGAGAAACTGTTACATAAATGCTGGATGCAGATGGGATGTCTGCAGTACCTGAATGGATGCCAGCACGGATCTTCAGCTGTGTGTTGGGCTTGTGGGGGATCTTAAAAGTGTGGCAGACACTGACCAGATCCAGGCCCATGCTGGCTATTTCTCCAGCATGATTGATACCATTTTCTTGAGGGACACCAGAGACCACCATGTCTGGAGGATAGAAAATACAGAGTGGGTGAGAGATAGACTGATAAATGATAAAACATCAGATAAACTTTTGTAATCGTTTTTCTTTTTCTGTTTACTTCAATATTTGTTTAACACTGATACTTACAAGCATCACCTATTGTCTCCACTTTGTAGACATCATAATTGTCAATAATGTCATCGAAGGTGGTGTAGAGCTGATTGAGGAAGTCCACGACCTGATGAGGAGTACTGGCACCCGACAGCTGAGTGAAGCCGACGATATCACTGTTGCGGGGGAGTAATGCGGCGTTAGTCATCTTTAGTTTATCTACCTGTATATGGGGACTTACTTTTTTTTTTTTTTAAAGATGCAAGCTGCCTGTATCATAGCAATGTAGAGAAAATCTATGGTTAAAATATAGTTTGGAAGACAGATGGTCACATAAACTAGTGATATATGGGAATTTTTGAACATAAATTGTGCATTTAACTAAAATACTCATCTCTGAAAGTTTCAGCATATGGAAGCTACACGTAATGAGTTTGACTGCATCGTGCCAGCCATTTAAAACACTCACAACCTTTTTATAAATGATCAAATATGCCATATCAACCCATGCATGTATATATGTTGCATTTACTACTATTAAATTCTGGAGAAAGCACAACTGAAATATTATCCATTAAAAACTAAAACTGTATTTACAAAACACACAAACCTGAAGTAGACAGTGGCATTGGAGAAGCTCTGGGCCTCTGCAGTTCGGCCTTGACGAAGGTCATCAGCCACTGGCTTTGGTAGCATGCCTGCACATAAACTGACAACTTGAAGGAACTAGTTTTACCTTTGATCCAGCAGATGGCAGTGGGAGCATTTGACTGTGCTGCACAACGCTAAGGCTTCACAGTTCAAGCATTAGTAACTCAGCAGGATTATTAACTCACATATGAAGTGTATATTGTGGATAATGATGTACTATCTGCCCACTGCATCTTACAGCATGAATCATACAGAGTCATTTATAACAGCAGCAAAGTGAACTGCTCCTCCTTTGACTTACTGTATAACAGTCGGTCTGTCTTCTGCTTCTCTTGGAGTAAATCCTGTGTCCTTTCTGCCACTATGGCCTCCAGATGCTTGCTGTACTTCTCCATCTGCAGTCAAAGAAAACATGCATCTAAAACTGACATCAATCCCCATAGCACAAAGAGGTTTTGCATTATTCATGAATATCGGTCAAAATCCTGCATGTCTTCAGCAGGTTATTACCAGGTTCATCATCATGTCCACAGGGCTGACTTTGTGAGGGTTCATCTTATCCAGCATCTTCTTCACCTGCTCGAATGTGGGCCTCATGGTGACGTTGTGTGACCAGCACTTCTTAATGAGCTGCTCAGGTTTTCCAGAGGAGAGAGGAGAAGGCCTCGTTGACTCATGTGTTTATACTGAATGGTGCTTATAGTTTACAACATGTATCTATGTGTCAAATTTCCCCCCTCCTTTACATTTGCACATGTGACAGACCTCGCAGTAGTTCCCCTGACTGGGACAGTCAGTATCCGCCTTCCCTGGTTTGATCTCCGGCAGAGGGGGGCGCCACATGATATCCATCCTGACTCCTTCAGTCTGGTCCTGTTGGAGAGCACCACTGGTTACAAAGCAAACATCAAAAGGAAGCAGAAGGTTGTAATCTATGGAGAGGCCTGTCATACTCACTGAAATGAGGTCAGAGCGAGTTGCAATCTCAACGAGAATCATGGAATAGCTGAGGAGAGGAGGGAACCGAAGAGAAGGGAGACACTACAGATGTTTATCAGAGCTTCTCCACCATAACCCATGTCCTCAGCTCAGCCTTACTGACTAATCACTGGGACCCTGACCCTGACAGCTCTCACAGTGCCACTCTAACACACCTGTAGACGTCTGCTGCTGGTGTCATACTGGAGCAGCTCCCCAGTAGCACCTCTGGAGCACAGTATAAAAGGGTCACATCGCCACAGTTGAAGCCATTGCTGATGGCTTCGAAGTCCTCCATTCTGTAGGCGGTGAGCCCATAATCTGAGGCCAAACACAGAAAAATATAGAGTACAGTGAAGCAGGATGTTGTTTTCCCCTCATGAGGATGTTACTGGTGTAGGATGTGGCTGAGAACTGCTTTAACTCCTATAAAGTCTTGGTTTTAAACTGTGTAGGTTGAGTGTCTTAACATCTAAGTGTAACTGAAGGAATATGTGTTACTTGGAAGATGAATTGTGTGTCTGATGATACTTTGTCACCTGAGATCTTGCACACCCAGCGGTCATCAACAACACAGTTTTTGGAGTGAAGTCTCCCATGAAACACCTTGTGCTGGTGGAGGTAGGACATCCCTCGAGCGATATCAGTGGCAAAGGACAGTCTGCGTGGGCAAAAATTTTTTTATGAGTCACATAAAAAAATGCGATACTGTGTGTCTCATAGCTTCCACTGCATCATGCTCATGAAAAAAATGCTGTGAGAGATTTTTTTCTTTGTGTAACGACTGAATTATGGTGGAAAATATGAAGTGATTGGAAGTTGTTTTCTTTTCAAATTTAAGAGGTTGAGACCAAAATTGGACATAAACCCAGAATTACAACACTATTTACAACAGGGGTGAACTGAAAACAAACACCAAATATTAGAATATCAGGTAAATAATTGAAGGTGTTTCCTCACCTGAAGCCCCAGTTAATGGGTATATCATCATTGAGCAGGACATCAGACAGGCTTCCTTTGGGGCAGTACTCTGTGATGATGCTCACATAGGGAACCTCGATGGAGCCGCCAATGAACTTGCATAGATTGGGGTGGTCCAGTTGTCTGGCCAATAGGAAAAATAAAAATATAAATAAAAAATAATAAGCTACAGGTGGTATCTTCTCTTATTGTGTCAGTAAAGTGTTTCTTCCTGTGCAGGAGTTTACTCACCTGACTTCTTTCACCTCCTTTCGGATGGTTTTAGACAGGGTGAAATGTTTCTTCTGGATGTGTTTCACTGCCACTGTCCTGCCATCACTGCAGCGCAGTTATTACAAAATAATTACTCAAATACAGACTACGAAAGAACTTTAAAAACTCATAGTACGTTTGTGAAATGCAAAGCAGTCAAATGCAAAAGTGCTTGTTTGGAACAGGTTAAAAGTGACATAGTTCTACGAAGTTTCTGATTCATTATCCTTCATTAATAAAAAGAAACATCTCACTATAATCCTGGCTGTATGCAGCCTTGTTTGTAGCAAGTGTTGACGGCGGTGAACACAGTCACATCAGTGGCGTGACTAATGTTGGAGTTACTCTTGACATGCTGCGGGCTGGTGGTGCTGCCGAGGCCCATGAGACACATTTTACCTGCACACAGGACAGTGAGACACTCAAGTCACATATAGGACCAAATATACTTCAGAAACACCTGAGAGACGTTTTACAGCCAGAAAATCTCTAGTCTGGACATTAGTGTGTAGAGAGTCCAAGTAGAGTCCAGAGTTTCCAAGTAAGTTTTTATCTATGTGAAAATACATGTATATTTGTGAGCAGTATCTTTTACACTTCTTACCAAATATTATGTCCTTGTAGTTGATGATCCAGCTTTCATCCCAAAACATCTTCTGTTTCTGGTACTGAAGCCACTGCAGAAAGCAGGGGAAGGGTTAACACATGAGCACATGAACTGCGTGTGTGTATGAGTGTTTTTGTGTGTGTGTGTGTTTACACAGACTGACCACCATGGTGAGGATGAAGCCACTGCAGAACAGAGTGACTGGAAGCCCGATGGCCACCTTGATGATGATGGGCATCGGGCAGACGCCGCAGTCTGCAGGGCAGTTCAGACAGTTCTCCTCCAGCTCGCACACATCATCCCCACACACTGAAACACAATCACACAGTTTATATTCTCAGGTTCTGTCCACTGAAGTTAGATTACACAAACAAAGGTGGCAAGTAAAAGCACTACAGAGAAAATTCATTTTAGCTTAAAGAACAAAACTATTAGTATGAAAATGTACTTAAAGTATAATGAGTAAAATACTTAAAATCAATCAACATCACTTCAATCAAGTCTTATCTTTTCTTTAACTACAAAAATAATTTATTCATCAATATATTTTGTATTAATTTGAATCTTCAAATGCAGAAGCAAAAAAAGGAAAGACTCAAGTTAAGTACAAATGTTATAAAACTGTACTTTAGCTCAGTATTTGAGTAAATGTACTTCGCAAGAGGCTCATGATATTTAAAGGACAATTACCAACACATTACAAGACATAATGTGTACTGCACTAAGCTATTGATTAAAAAACCCTATTCTACTGACGCTGACCTTCAGGACAGATTAGGTGTAAATAATACTGGTTGCTAAAATAATAGATACTGTTTATAAATAATGCTGCATTGCTGAACACTCCTCTAATTCATTGTATACATTTGTGACTTTATACGTCTTTATCTAAGCAGCAGAGACTTCATAACAGGAGTTATGCTGAGTGTGAGCAGACTGACCTTGAGCACTGACAACGAGGACTTTGGACTCCAGTGCTGCGTGCATCTGACCTATTTTGATATGAGCAATGACTGAGGTGACTCCCACGTGGATTAAGACTACCTAAAATGAGAAAACACCAGATTGGACATGGTACTGGGAGCAGTATTAGTGCAAGTCTATATTTTTAATATTACAAGCATTTGTTGTTTAGTGATTCAAAATAAGAAAAGAAAAGAAAAACAGCTGATCAGAGCTGCAAAACACGGCAGCAAGTTATACTTATTCACTAAATAAAAAGAAATGCAAGCAAGAAAAGTAATTAAACAAATAATCTGGAAATAATCAGAGCTACAGATGTTTCAATAAATTCTCTAAGAATTCACTTTTCCTTATGTTATAAATTATTCTATTAGATTTGAACCAGACACAACAATAAACTTGAATTAAACATGAATCCATTACTGTTTTTCACTCGCTTGTTGACGTTATAAATAAACAATGTATAGGTAAGATGCCACCCACAGGATAATTTTCTTGTTACATGACAGGACAACAGAGTTAAGGCTCCTGAGGCTCTTTCTTTGATGATTAATAATAATAATAATACATAAACTGAATTATTTGCAGGTATTAAAAAGGTGCACTTGTACAAATTCGGCACACATTAGACAAGATATTTTTGTTTGTTTGGGTCGCTCACCTTTGAAGTCCAGTATTTCTGGGACATCTTCCCTGCTTTGGACACAGTGTGAGTCACTATTTTACCATCGTCAGGGATCCACGGGCCACAGATTCCACCTTCTTTCTTTGAGGAGAGACCACAACAGTTTACAGAAATCCAAAATTACCTGTTATTAAGGTTCAACAACTCGCAGAGGGAATGGAGGTATGCTACTACAATCCACTGTATGCAAATTTCATCACAGATAATTCACAAAAAGCACACGGCGGATGTTTTGGAAATATTTATTATCTCTTTTTATTTGATGATGATGTTTTACTTAAGTTGTTGAAGAAGAGGAAGGTCTGGTGGGAGCAAATAAGATTAGACAAATGGGTAATTATACACCATACACCACCACAGACTCACAAAAAGTGTCGTTAGAAACAATAGACAAACAAGACACTCTCATATTTTGATGCAGAGCGTTAAATAAGACTTGAAAAGGAAATAAAAAATAAAAAATGGTGACAACAATCAGGACTGTGTTTGTTGAAATGAAACCAATGTTGTGCATCGCTGCCTTGTACCAACCATGAGGCCCAGAGGACAAGAGTGGATGTTGGCGTGATACACACAGCAGTTCATTTCATTGGCGCTGTTCCAGTTTGATGGGCAGTCGTGTTCATCACAGAACCTCTTTGCCTCTGACGCATCACTAGAGGTCAAATTGAAAAGGTAAACGTGTTAGTTATTAACACCCAACGTTGCTAATTATAGAGGACGCTCAAAATGTTTTTCTATTATTAGATTTTTAAATGGTGTATCCTGCAGGAATTTGTTATTGATTAACTCGTGTTTGTATTTCTCTAGACAATCAAATCAATCATAGTTAATGTTTCATATGATGTGGTTTTACAATGAAAATGATTTGACTTCTTATCTGCTTCCTGTTGTTTATTTATGATAATCCCAAATAACAGACGGTTAATTAACTTTTTCATTAATTCCTTAATCTATGATGGATGTGGTGCATTTGTGTGTGTGTATGTGTGTGTGTTATGGGCATGGCCGATGTTTAAGATTCCCTGTGTTTGTGTAACGCACTCACCTGAACTGGAAAATCCTGTTTCTAACTGCATACTCATAGAAGGAATCTGAGGCCGTCACCGTGTACGAGACATTGAACTCTTCCCCGTTGGTTACTTTGTCTGGAGGACGTTGCACCCAGGCCATTTCCAGACCTGTGACAACACACGTGAACTCTATTTGTAACACGCCACCTCCAAAGTTACTGAAAATGATTCTGCAGTTTAACATTGTGTCCTTCCTTTTCAGGCAAAGCAGGAAAATAATCAGATTACGGGGAATTCTCAAACCACTAAAAATAGTTAAAGATGTCACAGGCGGACATACTCACCACCACAGCTGATCATGTTGTAATCATTTGGACTGTTGATTGGCCAACAGTCGTACTCTGTGTTGTCCAGATCATGCCAGCAATTAACTTCCTGTGTGTGTAAACAAATTTTAATAAAACCCACTGTGTGTAAGAAGGTTTATCATGAGTTGATCATTTGAGTAGGTACATTACTTAAATACACAGCTCAGCTCTGTGAAGCTTTGGTGGTTTGGAGCCAAATTGATAAGGAAAAAAATCGAACAGTGGCTCAAATTATCAACACTTACATAACACACTGTGGCAAATACACTCAAGCAGGAATCAGAGTCTTATCTTTTATCAAGAGGATAAAGTTAATACAGAACAATTTATACTGAAGGAAAGTAAGAAGCTAGTAAGTATCCATTGGTGGAACATAATAACTGAGTACATTTACTCCAGTTATGTCACTAAATCCAAATTTAGGGTCCGTGTGTGTGTACTTTATTTTCATGTCAATTATTAATACTTCTACTTCAAATTTCAGGGGAATATTGAAACTTTTTCTTACATTTATTTGTTGTTTATTGACTTAAGGTTTTACAAATTTGAGGTTGTTGCAAACAAAACATGTGAAATGCTTCTAAAATATGATGCTTTGTTATAAATGTAACTACCGGTACTTTGTGCCCACTGCCATCAGTCAGACTCTTTAATAATAGTGGAAGTCACTCACTGTCATCATGCTGACCACACTCTCACCCGTCTGTTGTTGCACTTCATACTACACCTCATACTACACCTCATACTGCACCTCATACTGCACCTCATACGATGCTTTATTTTTATTTTTATTCTATTTTTTATTTATTTATTTTTATTTCTTTTTTTTCCAATGTCACTTTATCTCATTATTATCTGGACACTTTATTTGTATATAGTCTTCTTTTTACTATTATATTATCTATTTACCCTCATTTCTATACTGTTTCTGCTTGTACTACTGTGACACCTGAATTTCCCCTCTGGGGATTAATAAAGGAATATCTTATCTTATCTTATCTTATCTTATCTTATCTTATCTTATCTTATCTTATCTTATCTTACTTAAGAGTATATCCAAGCAGGACTGCAATGATTAATCAATGCAATGATTGTTCAACTGACAGAAAATCTATCCAAACTATGCTAATATTGATGTTTTATTCTTCATTTTTTGTAATTAGACGTGAGAGTTAGTTACATTTCCTTTAATTGTTTTAATAATTTAGTAATGTTTTGACATGTCAGCATATTCAGTTTTATTATGAAGAGAATTACTAGTTGCAGTTCGATATAATGCCAACTCAACACCAGTAAAATGCTGCCTAAACACACATTAACAATATCAATGCAATCATATGACATATAACAGTATGTCAGTTCAGCATTGCACACTTTACTCAACTCTTTTTTACTCTATAAGTATATTTTTTAGATTCTACTTTCAGTACATACATGTTACAGCATCATATTTGTATCATTTATTAACAATCTGAGTGCTTCCTCTACCACTGCATGCAACCCAGCAATACACTGAAACACCATAAGCCCATGATCACATGCCCACAGCAACAAATGTTTCTGACAAGACAACAAAAGCCAGAGTGCTTCCTCAGCAATAACAAAATGTGAATATTATAACCACAGTTTCTCAAATGCCTTTCTGTGGGTAATCAATAGATATTCTTCCGTCTTGCCCTCATTTCACATCACAGTGCAATTAATTAACAGTTTAACCTTAAATGTTAAAGGCCACCAAACTGCATTTTCTCTGAAGAATTAAATCGGTTGTAGTGATATATGTGAGTGTGAGCGAGACCTCACCAGCAAGAAGCAGAGGCAGAGGGATGCTGCTATCCGTAGAGCCATGAGGACGGCTGCTTCTGAGGCTGGACCCACTCCTGTTGGACTGACGGAGTATACGACCAAAGCCGTCCAGGTGTCCATGTGTGTGTTTGTGTGCATGTGTGTGTGTGTGTGTGTGGGGTCGCCTCAATAAAGCCACAGTACCCTCACACAAATGTTGTTATTTTTCCTGAGGCCCACCCCCTCTCTTGTCTTTAAATGTCCAATCAGTACAAGTGGCTCTCCAATCATGGTTTGAGCGTGTGCCCCTTCACAAGGTGCTTCAGCTCACCTTCACTGTCCTATAGGTCAACGTCACTCACATGTCTCAGCTGCACATGAACCCACCACCAGGGAGCTATCCAGTGCACGCTGAACACCACAGAGTTAAAATGTCACATATAAAGAGATTTGTGAAAAATTCAATAAGATAAATCTGTAAATGATATATTATTATGAACCTGGCTTCCATATGAATCCTCGTTTTTACAGCACATGGGATATTTCTGTACCAACGTTCCCCATCTGCATCTGTTCGCTCTGAGATTTAGAAGAAACCCAAAGACAGCTTTTTCTGAACATCTGTGAAATTTAATTGGCTTTTCAAGAATGCATAATTACAGCACGGCTGTAGAAAAAAGCTGCCACACCACACAGTTTACAGTTTGTGTTTTTGGGAATGCTAAACCAGAGTGGCAGGGTGCAGTCACGACAGGTCTACGCAGGGCTCTGATGGGGATATACAGTACTCGCTACTATACAGCACGCTCCTAATCCGAACCACATGACTTTAAATCAAGACAAACCACAACAAGTGAGACTAAAACTGAATGTCATTTACATCCTGACAGTTTTCTGCATACAATGTACGTCTTTCTCTGCTGTCGAAGGAAAGTTGTTTTAGGCCGAATACATCCTGAGTGGAGTGTAAGATTGTATTGTTTAAAAGGATTTCACCATGTGATTAGGATTGATGTAAAAACAGGTTGCATACAGTTAGAGGGAAAATAAAAAATGACTCTGGGGTTGTGGTTGCAAAGAGAGAACAATAGGTCTGCATTTCAAGCATATTGACTTGTGTAAATTAGAGAGGATGGTTGAAACTTTCTCAGGGGTTTTGGATAAACAGTATATGTTTACAGTATGGAGAACCATATACTTTAGAAAGAAATTGCTGTGATTTACATCTATATGTGTTTAAACTGTTTTAATCTGGACAGAATATGAGATGGGTGGCACACTGAGGCCCATTCAAACAGCATCAAGTGACTGTCAATTGCCAACAATGATACTAAATTAGCATCATTACACTTTGTGTGGTTATTTTTAGTGATGTCAGTGCTTTGCTAATTTAGATCCTTGTTCTTTCCACTTCAAGTATTTTTCTCAGGCTCTTTGGCCAAATCTGTTGCTGACTGAATGGAAACTAGAAGTTGCCAGTAAATTGGCATGAACAGAGTAAATCAATCTGAAGTGCCACAAGAAATCTCAAACAATCGTCCTTGATCGGCTGCTGACTGCAGTACAAGGCGAGTAATTGGAGAGTCTGACAATCCCTCTCAGTGGCTGTTGTTAG
Organism: Pseudochromis fuscus; assembly: GCA_900323345.1. NCBI lineage: Eukaryota > Metazoa > Chordata > Actinopteri > Pseudochromidae > Pseudochromis > Pseudochromis fuscus. The sequence goes on along the minus strand of OOFC01043641.1, from coordinate 10,950 downwards.
ATGGGATTCAATCTGTTGTGATAGCGCAGGTTTGTAGCCGGGCAACTTCAGATATCAGAAAATATCAGTTAATGTTGATTATATTTGTTTAAAAACCACAGACAGTCAGCCTCAGTCAAACAGGATTTGCAGGTAATATGGTTTAGTTTGGCTGATGAAGGCGCCAAGTGGGTGGGTGTGTGTGCAGCATTTAAAAAAGGAGATAGTCTGCAGTCGGTGTAGCAGCTCATACTGACAGTTAGCATGCTGAGGATAAGTAGGATATGTTTATCATGCTAGATTAACTTGTTAGCTTTGCAGTATTAGCTTATTAACACCACAGTACAGTTGATACTGATACAAAACTCAAGTAATTAGCATTGCTAATTAAAACGCGGGCCTACAAATTAAAATTTAAACCTGATCTTTTGCTTTAAGAAAAGTTCAGATCCTTAAAGTTATTACATCCAAATGTTAACCTCATGATGTCACTTTTATATGTGTCATCAAGTTTGAAAAACAAAACAAAACGTGCTTCTCCAAAGTTACTTAACAAAGTCACTGCGTCTTTATGATTTTGAAAGTCAAACACTTAAACAGGAATAAACACAATAATAATCTCAATTAGATAAACAAACCACTGGAGCTGTAAACCTTTCCACTCAGCACTCTCACACACTCAAGATAAAAACGAAACAGATGTCCTTTACAGCAGGAGCAGCATAAATACTGTACAACTGAGGAAAAGTCATTTGAACCCTGTCAATGATTTAGCAAATGGAGACGTGGGAGTCGGCCTGCGGGAGCTTGCGTGTCTGTCTGTCTGTCTGTCTGTGTGGGAAGGGAGTTGCAGTCTATTCAGTCATATCCTCTTCAGTTCCTGCAAGGCACATATGGTATGCCGAAGCTCCAGCAGGAATCCAGTGTGTTGCAACATAGTTTTACAGCCCTTGCACAGTCAGGTGTGCAGCTGTTATGTCAGAGCAACAGCAGCCATTCAGTGGGTCGAAGCGGATGTGTAAAAATGCTACAGGAAGAACAAGTTCTCCTCGGCGAGTGGCTGCAGGTGGGAATGTATGTTTGTCTGGGTGGACTGATAAAAATGTAGGGAAGTGGACAGAACGGACTCTGCAGGCTGCAGCTTTCTGAACTAAACTTGCAAATAATGCTAAAAACAATCAAGCTGAAATTTCTTCTACAAGTAGATACTTACAGCAGTTTACAGTATTTCTCACTGGCTATATGTAAAACAGTAAGTATTCATAAAACTGTTTCCCAAGCAAACCTACAGTTTTATAGTGCCTGACTACAAATGACTTATATTTCTTGACTAGTTCCTCCATTATAGTATCGCTTTCTCAAAAGCTGCTACACAGGAATTAATTTAAGCATATACACAAACACACTATATATATATATATATTAGTAAGAAAGTAAAGTCACACTTTGCACAATTTTTAAAAAGTAAAAGTGGAAATGTACAGTTGTGTATCTCATACGGATCTCTTTCATCAGCCATTTCATCGACTTTTAAATAACCCAGAAGGATGTGACAATGAAAAACAAATAATCTGAAGGAAACAGTTTCTCCCATTACACAGGAACGGGTGTTATGTGTCCAAAAATGTCAAAACGCTGACAAAAACCCACATTGTTGTGTTCATTAGGGGAATGAGTAGTGCATCGAGATTTCTTATTTCCATCCAGCTCTACAGTCCAGCAGCTGACCTGCAGTGTTTTAAAAAAAAAAAAACTATTGACCTGAGGAAAATACAGCCTTCTCAGATCAGCTGGAAACAAAGTGTGTAGCTTCTTTCAAGTCAACTCCAATCTGTGTCTTCATAAGGTGCGTCCAGTCTGATCTGGACAGAAGTTCGGCAAAACTTTCGACAAGTTCCTCTTTCAGGTCTTAAGTATCCCCTGTTCGTCATTTTTCATTTCCTCCGAGGGGGGCTGACTGGTGCCCGTGTCCTGACCAGAGCTCAGCGGCCTGGCGTTGGCCTTCGTTGACCTCTGCCGACGAGTGCCGTTGCCAATACAGCGCAGGAGGTTCTTGAAAGTTGTCCACATTTCCTCATCCTTGTAGGAGTAGATGCAAGGGTTCATGACGGAGTTGGCCACAGCCAGGAGCAGCAGCCAGCGTTTTAATTTCATGACTTTACAACTCTGACAGTTGAGGCCATCCAGCAGCAAAACCACCAGACCGGGGGTCCAACAGATCACAAAGGCGCCTACAGGGATGAGAAAAAACAAATGTTAATCAACAGTTATTTCCAACATGGATCCTTTTGATAGATGTGTTAGAAAACCAGAGCAGTTGCAAAGTTTCTGTAAAAGTTTACACAGGCAGCCCTTTATTCATTTTAAAGACTTCAAACACGATTTCTTGGGATTCTGTCCAAGACGTGGTCCGACATACAACCCTGTGTAAAACCACAACAGCTTTCTTTAAGAGACAGCCAAGTCGCTCTGGTAAAGGATAAGCAGTACCCACTAAAAAAGAAAGTTATATGTGGGATTACTTAAGCAGCCATTAACCAAATAATTGAAAGGAAATCTGTACAAGAAATTCTGTTATCTATAGTGAGCCACTTGAGCTGCAGTACCTTATATACATAGACTGTATATAGAACAGATGAAGCTAATGTGACATCAACTGTTGATTAATGGATTTGCATTTTGAAGCCAGGTGTTTGGCATTTGAACGTCGCCATGTTGGTTGTTTAGAGCCAGAAGTGACCATATTTGGACATGAAAGCAGGTGTGAAGAGGCGGGTTGGACACAAGGACACTGTCCAATGTGTATGAGACTCGAGTTCAGCGCTGGTCTGATTGGAGACCAGACCTGTCAATCAAACTAACCACGTCCCTAAATGTTCATCTTTTTGAAGCTACTACGTAAATCTGTTTTTTTATTTATTTTTTTTTTCAGATGGACCACCAGATCACTGATAAGAAGAGTTGACTGTAGCTAATGACATAAAGCTGACTTGAGAAAATATTACAATTTTTTAATTGATGTCGATTAGAACCAGAGATTTTTGGAGCCAGCATCTAGTGGCCGTCGGTAGTATTGCACCTTTTCTCACTTCCGCATTTGCCTTATTTTTGAGCCCCGGTTGCTTTGTCCAATTCTATATACAATCTATGATTATACCATTGCTTATAACATAAAGTTTTTATATTGTCATTGATAAGAATATGGTGGAAAGAACTGATTAAAATGCCCCAGCAGATGTTTTTCTTTGTTTGAGCAACCAAAGATTCTCAGTTTACAATGATAGAAAACAGGAAGCAGTAACCTGAAAGTTTTTGGGGCAGTTTTAATCTAATAATTACATTTTGAGTCCATATTTTGATGCTTAAGACTGAACAATATTCAAATATAAACACAAGACACAAACATCGCTGCTTATGGTAAACTCCACTACATTTGCAATATCATCCTAACAGTGTTACAAACAAGCAGACACAGGTTGGGAATACAATGCGATTATTGTGTAAAATACCTAAGTCTGTGTGTTTAGTAAATATTAAGGTAGGTCACGGGGCTACTGAAGCAGCCAATTAGATATGTACTTCAAACAAGTTTGGGCACAAAACAGAGCTACTGGGAACTGAAAAGACTCCACAAGCAGCGACTTGTCTGCACTGCCAGCATCTCTCCGCCTTCAATACATCTGCAGAACAAAAAGATGCACTGTGCTGCAGCTCAGCCTTTGTCTCTGAGCTCAGGCAGACACACACAGAGGGGCTGCTGCAAGAGTTGATCTCAGTTTTTATGTTCACTCTTAGGCCTGAAAATCAAAAGGTTCACCTCCTTTGACATTAAATATCATTTTTAATTGCCTTTCTTCTTCTGCTTGTCTTATTTTTCTTTGTCTTTGATGTCCACAATAACGTGAAATGAACTGTAACTGACTGAGACCCCATTAAGTGGACTTCCACTTGTAGCTTTTTGATGTGTTCCACAAGTTTAAAATTGGACTTTCTCCCTCTTTAATCTCTGACAAAGAAAAAAAAACGGGGGGTTTTAGAAGCACACATTTTGAACATGTGTTCCTTTTTGGTCTTCATTTCATGATGGTGGCTGCATTTTAAAGAATGAAAACTAACTCTGCATCCTGGAGTAGTTTGATGCTTCACTTCCCAAGCGGGCCCCAACACTGTCAGATAGGCTACAATTAAGTGGCTGCAGAATATTAAAGAGTTGTATTTTACCAAACTAGTGCCATAAAGAAGAAGCACACAACAGAAGTCATTCTTTATACTTACTTAGCTGAGTAACTGAATATTTCTTTTACATGCATGAATCTTTATTTCTTTGGACTTTGTTCGTCATCTCAGGCAATCACGGTGACAAAGTCTAAATCCATTTCTCACGTTTCTGCACTCATTTTCATTTTACTCTTGTAGTAACAAAGCACGTGTGGGTTACATGCGTCTCTGAACTGGTTTGTCCAGTTGCATTTCTGCCAAGACTGCTTCAGAGTTCAGCTTTTTTCCTGATAAATGTATCCCTCAGACCTGCACACATATCTCAGACGACTTCTCTCAGATATTTCAGCCATATTTGTTACATCACTCATTACTAAGATTTATTACTAAGAGCTTCAAAGAACTTTCTCTACACTTAAAACAGTAATTTGAGTTAAAAAAAAAAAGATCCATAGTGCACTGGAGATTGTTTAAGTAGCCTACCGGACCATGACTGACTTCCAAAGTACCTGTGACATCTCGTATGAGCAACACCTTTAACTGAGATTTGAGTTGACCACAAAGAAACTTCTTCTTGTCAAACAGTGAAGGTCAAACATCCAAAATATCTTAAGTGTAGTGGGGCCTTAAAGATGACCCTTGTATACCAACACTTCCACAATGTATGGAGAGCTGCATCTGAAAGCAATTGACAATCTCCTCAAGTATAGGTTGTTTTTTTTTGGGGTGGGAGGGAGGGGACACTCACTGAAGGCCAGCGTGGTGTGGTGGATGGTTCCCCACACAGGCAGTGGAGCAGTGTCCTTGCAGGGAGAGATAATTACACAGTAGTCTGGAATACAGTGTGTACACAGACAAACAGCTCCTACGCTACATACAGTACAGTATGGAGCCACTCGGCTGGAGCAGGTTTGATATCCAAACAAAGGCCAATGACAGACCTTTACTCTGCAGGGTGTCTCATCTAATGAATGTTTTTATGGGGATGATTGTATGAAGAGTGCATGGAAATGAAAACACTGAGATGAACTCAAGTGACCTGCAGAGCTATCTGAAATGCATCAGTCTGACTCCGACCTCTGTGTGTCTGAAATCAGAGTAAGATCCTAAAGACCCACACTTGTTCTCCAGTGAAATAGACTGGTGTGGAGCTATTGTTTAGTTTTCAAAAGGAAAGCACTGGGAGGGGAGTGATTTAAATCCCACACCTCTATTGTAAGGTATCCTGTTGCAACACCTAAACAAAGGGAGCCCGGCCAGGATATCTGACTGCCTCATCTAGGATGAAAATGCATGAAAGGAAAAGGAAGCTTCAGACTTTTTTTTGTGCTTTCTGTTTGTGGGAAACAGAAGAGAACTGAGTGGCACTAGACTGAGTAATTAATCAATCTGTTTGTTAGTGGATTAAAAGAAAAACTGCAGAAATTCAATTAATAGGGCAAGTGAGAAATAGATATAATATAAAGCTTTTTTTCTTCTAATATCAGATGCAGAAAAATCTGACTCTTGCATTCACCCTTGATTCACTGATAAGCTTCCAAGACATAGTAAACACATGTTTGTGTTAGTGAGCTCATTGTTTTCTGTCATAACAGGAAAACATTGATTACAATCCAGCATGTTCAGCAGAGACTCTGTGACCTTTGTGATGTGAAGCCTTGATGACACACAGGTTCACACAGCTTCACACCACGGCTGCGCTCTGACTCACTGATGTATCATTAGTGACGCTTCACAGGAAACATTTTTACGAGTTGCACGTACCAAGCACAACCATGACGGTCTTGATCAGCTTGATGGGCGTCCTCTTGCGGTTCATGGAGCCGCTGGTGTGCGGCATGAGCATCGACGTCTTCTTCTTGACGTAGGCGTAAATCCGCATGTAGATGACCACCATGACGAGGAACACCACCAGGTTAGAGACGGACCAGAAGATCAGGTAGCTCCGGCTGAAGATGGGAGCCAGCTGGGAGCAGTCGTTCAGGTTGCAAATACAGTTCCAGCCCAGACTGGGCACGGCCCCCATGAAGATGGAGATGGCCCACACCAGCACAATGAGCAGGGTCACCCTCCTCTTCGTCAGATTGCTGTGGACCTTCCAGTTCATGACGGAGATGTAGCGCTCCAGAGCGATCACCAGCAGGTTGGCCAGCGAGGCCGAGAGACTGATGTCCAGAAGGCCTTGGCGGATGAAGTATCCTCGGACTGTGAGTTTCCGTGAAACCTCACCCGTGTTAAACATGAGGTACACGTACGCTATGCCTGCGAGGAAGTCCGAGGCGGCGAGGTTGGAAAGAAGATAGTAGAAAGGGTAGTGAAACCTTTTATTGGTGATGACAGCAGCTATGACCATGGAGTTGGAGACCAGGATGAAACAGCAGAAGAGAGAGCCCACCACCTGGACCAGGATGAGCTGAGTTCGGTCCCATTTATCGTTGGCACCACTTTTGTTGTAGAAGAAGCCCATGGACTCATTGTAATGGCAGGTGGAGTTGTCCTGGGCCATTTTAAAGGTGAGTCTGTGGAAATGACAACACAACAACATCAGTGAAACCATTTATCAAGCTGCCTGATGCAATGTAACTAAAATGTTTTAAAGTAATATCCTGTTTTATTACTCAGGTACTATCTTTATTCTTACTGTCCAGCATGTAACTTTATCCACTAATTTTTAATTGATATACCCAGTATCTTTCATTTATGATTTAGCACGTCTTTTAAATACGTCAAATGCCAATATAGGGAATTAAATCTGAGCTTTAGTTGAGCAGGACGATAAGAGTGATGAAATGTCTAGACAGATTTGCTCTACTACAAAGAATCAGTGCATAGTGCCAATTTGTTCAAGGCCAAAGGACGTGTTGGCCAAAAGAGAGATTTATTGACTTGACTCCAAAAGAAAAAGGACACATGCCAAAAACCCATTTACTGGAAAGAAGCTGAACTAGAACAAGGTTATCTTGAACCAGTGTTAGCGACCATAGTAAAACAACAGAACACACTCAGTTAACATGGAGTCATTTCTACCTGTACACACCTTTCTTCAGGTAAACACTACAGACATGCAGCAAGACTCCCAGCACTCACTGAAACTAACAGTGTCAAGTGTTCCTTGTACTTCTCTCTGTGACTTTCAAGACACACAAAGTCTCCTGGACTCTTTGTTGTTGTGCAACTTTACTACACAACCTGTCCGACCTGGCTTCACCAGGGAAGGAGAAGGAAAAACAAACAGACAACAACAGAAGGAAATACAGCAGACAGCAAAATAAATGGCAGAGGAAAGAGAAGATTTTTTTTTTTTGTAAATGAAGAAGTTTCGGTAGGAGGTGAGTTTACCTGTGGGAAAAGCTCTTTCCGTGAGTAGTCAGTAGATTAAAAGTTGCGAAATCGTCCGTGTTGAGTACATGAGCATGTTTGCTCCGCGCAGTGGACGCAGGGAGGTGACAGCAGCGCAGCGCAGGACGAAGTGAAGCAGAAAAGTTGTGCGTCCTCAGTTTGAGGCTCGTGCTCCGTGACGCAGAGGGCGTGACAGTCACAGCTGGATTCCTCCGAACCAACACCGATCAATGCTTTGAAGTAGTGGAAAAAAGAAGTTTCACAATCTGGTGCTTTATTAACTTTTCTCCAAATGGAAACAAATTGTTGCGTTTAGTGTAGTTAGTCCAAACTTCTTCTTCTGCTCTGTTGTGTCCTGTACACAATGTTCAGGTCAAATTTGACCCGCTTTGACGTTTGACAGCACTAAAAATACTCTAAATGTATTTTTTTTTAACTTGGAATTTGATGACTTTTACTAAAGTGATTAAAAAATATGCAAAATGAAAATATTTTAAAATGTTGTACTTAAGAACAGGTGCTACAAATTTTTACACACTGTCAAATTTGACCGTTATTCATTAAAATGGATTTTAGATTCATCAGTGTGAATCAAATCAAGAAAAAATGTGGCTTTGGAGATTCCTGTGAACTGTACATGCTCTTACTGTGAGTATTTTCATGGGACAGTAGCATAGACCGTATGGACACTGTCACTGCTCTCTGAAAGATACATTAAAGACTAATCATCATCCATTTATTATTATTTATGTCAGACAGGCTCTGAATAGATCTTAAGACAGACATTATGTGAAGAGATCAAATATGAACACTATGCAAAGGTAAAGGTATTTTGATTTATTCAATTTCATTTTTTTATTTTGTTTATTCTTCTTTTAACAAAAATATTGTCAGTATTAGTATTGATTGGAATTGATTGATTGGATTGATTGTTAATGCTTTTTGGGGGTTTTTCCCCCCACTTCATTCTTTGTTCTTCCTCCGTTGAGATGACCTGAGCTTCTCCTCCCACAGATTTCATTACATTATTGACCATGTCTCCGCTGGCATAAGACAAATAAACCCAACTCCATACTACTGAGTCCAGCTGTTCAATAAATTTGGAAATCCCATGTTTTGCTGTGTTGTTTATAAGGAACATGGGGTTATATTTTTGTGATAGCTGGAGTTACATTTTCAGATTACTTAAATAGCACAAAAGGGTAATAAAGATTGTGCACGGTTACAAATAAAACCACTTATTCTCAAACCTTTTGGTTTACAAAGATGAAGCATCAGATCTGGGGGCCTCATCAGATTTCAAATGAATTTCAATTCAAATTCTCCATTTAAATTTATTGAACAACTGGGTTTGAGTAAAAAGTTTATTCTGGATCTGAATGATTTCAACATGACATTGGATCACGCTGATCCACATACAAACTTTTTGGTGTAGTTGTTTAGATGAAATCTGATCAAAATCCAGCTATCAGATTGAATCAAATCTTGAAACTGATTTTTTCAGAGGAAAAACATCATTTGAAACTGGATTAGTTCACATTATCCAGTCTTGGTTTTTATCCAAACCCAAATCTGGATGGGACTACACATCACAATGTAGACTGCTGCCTCTGTAAAGAACAAGAAAAATAACCAGCATGGAGTCACTTTGAGCACTGCATACTATTACTTTATTTTCTGTGAGGTCTGAGATCATCTGAGGGGCCTCAGAGGTCTGGGGGCCAGTTTTCCTCAGTCAATAATCCAGCTTTACATGTTGTACCAGTTCGTTGCACAACACTGTTTTTTCACACAAAAGTGCAAAATTCATAAACACACTGAACCGTGTGAATTAAATCTCAAGTCTATATGTTTTGTGTGACGTCACGTGTGTGTATTGACTTTTGTTACTAGGTCATGGGTTGAACAGTAACAGCCGTGTTTGTTCACCCAAACCAAACAACACACAGACTCGTTAAACGGAAATCCTTTAAGTGAATATCCTGCTTGTGTGTGTGTGTGTTTTTTTTTAAGAATTTAATTTTACTGTGTTCTGATATTTCTATTTATCTTTTATTAATGAAATATTACCTCATAGGAAAAATACTGAGTTCATTACGTCTTGTCTCATTAATAGACGCCATGTAACCACTTCTGCCTGAGGCACTGAAGTCAGTCAGGAGATGATTTGGACATAACACACATAAAGATGAGGAGGCCCTATCAGCTGACAGGAAGATCAGCACCAACAACATGTCAGCTTGAATTCAAAAGGTTAGGGAAACGAGTTCCTCTGATTTTTATCAAGTTGAAAGCACAATACTCACACTCTGTAAGAAGTCGTGCTCCAGCTTGTCTTAACATCCTAACTTCTGGTAGATTTAACGATAAAGTTGACTCACACTGTAGTTGTGGTGTCATCACTCAAAACCCCGCTCTTACTCAATCTCATCCCAGCTGCAGACGTGTTTGTGCAACGTCAAGAAAACTTCGGTGCACATAATATTTACTCTGTGCAAACATATATTCTTGAACATGTAAATAATGGTATCAGGCTGCAGGTGCTCTCTTGTGTTGCATGTGCAAATATGCAGTAAACACAAAACAATGGACACATGAAAATATTGGCTTTACTACAATCTTTTCCACAACACTTGACAAATAAATTACATCATGCACTGCATTTTGTTGCACAGCATCAGTTTATGCAGCAGCACTCAAACTCAGAAACCACCTAATCCAGTTTTTTGGCAACTAAATGCATGTGCAGACCTTGAAGGTCTCGTAAACATCTTAACAGCATCCTGAGCTCCAATAGATGGCGTTTACACATGAAACCTTTCAGTCTTACTTCCAACTCCATGGCTCCAGTTTCATCTTCAGGGGACTGAACAGTTTTTTGGTGATTCATATTGCACTACATAGGATCTCACTCTTGGAAAGGTAACCACACTCTGCAGGATTTTGCAGTGGAGGTGGTTGATATCCAAGTCTGTCTCACACAGCTGAAGTCCTGTTCTCAGCATCCTCCTCCTCCCTGAGCCATCTCGGCTGTCAGCTGATGAGTATCCCGTCATCATTTGCTGGAACTCTACAACGACATGTGACAAGAAGCATGAAACTCCCGATGTGTCATTAACATCACAATGCAAAATATGCTTACTTTTTACTTTAAGATAAACATCAGAGACACTGATATACAAAATGTATCTAAAACACAGGTGTCAAAGTCGTGCCATGGAGGGTCGAGACCCTGCAGGTTACCGGCTCTCCAGCAGGTGATCTCACTGATTAGCTCCTTTCCTCAAACTGAAGGAGGTGTTCATGATTAAAATCATCTGCTTTAGTGACCGGCTGGAAAGAAATCCTGCAGGGTCTCGGCCCTCCATGGCAACCCTGACCTAAAACACTGAAGTCCTTGAAACTTGTGTAATA